>CABFOW010000533.1:61128-88703 GCA_902141385.1 Timema californicum | reverse complement strand
GGGGGGGGGGGGGGGGAATTCATCAGAGATCATGCTAGCTGCCCACTAGTGCTAGCTAATGCTTGGTGATATCCTCTGGACTGATGCATCTCTCATTTACTCGTCGAAATGGCTCAAGTGTTAGAAGTGTGGATCGTGTTGATCTTCATAGTCGAGTTGTCTCGTTCGCTGGGTAATTTTTGTTGAGAACTGGGCGTCTCCCCCTTGTGATGTCGCAGTGAGTCTAGCTATATCTGCCACACATTATTAGAACTAGTAGTAACAATGTTAAATTTTTACGGGGTTTCGATGTGTTTACGTGTTAAGGGCTAATTAACACGTTAAACCTTCGAGGTTTGGTGATGATTACTTAATAGCAGGAAAATAACAGTGGCAGTGATGATTACTTCATAGCAGGAAAATAACAGTGGTGCTGATGATTACTTAATAGCAGGAAAATAACAGTGGTGGTGATGATTACTTCATAGCAGGAAAATAGCAGTGGCAGTAATGATTACTTAATAGCAGGAAAATAACAGTGGTGCTGATGATTACTTAATAGCAGGAAAATAACAGAGGCAGTTATGATTACTTCATAGCAGGAAAATAACAGTGGTGGGGATGATTACTTAATAGCAGGAAAATTACAGTGGTGGTGATGATTACTTCATAGTAGGAAAATAACAGTGGTGGTGATGATTACTTCATAGCAGGAAAATAACAGTGGCAGTGATGATTACTTTCATAGCAGGAAAATAACAGTGGTGGTGATGATTACTTCATAGCAGGAAAATAACAGTGGTGGTGATGATTACTTCATAGCATGAAAATAACAGTGGTGGTGATGATTACTTCATAGCAGGAAAATAACAGCGTTGATACAAAAAAGAAACACTAAAACAATCCCTAGCTATCTTAAAATTGTCTGCTGTGATCCTATCGAAACATGCTTTTTTTTGTAAACTCTAAACTAGTTAGAAATACTTGTGTTCGTGTGTACGTGAGAGATAGGCAGCTAGTCTTAAGAAAAAGTATAATACGGTGATCAATAGACAGTCATCAGTCAACAATCAACTGCTGTTTCTCCAGTTGTAAGTTACATGAACGGATTCATCAGAAACGTGATGAAATTAAAGCTATATAACAAAACGGGAATGAATAATGGTTGCGTGATAGTGTAATATTAGTATAGTTTTACTGATCAAATCTAGCTTAATACTAATTTCCACCCACACTTTCATGTAATTTATCGTTCAAATGACCACATAGGGCTTATAATATAAAATGTCAAGTCTAAAACTACACTAACACTAACCATTTTAAAGTTTGGGTGGACTAGTATAATTTTAAGTAGGCTAGACACATCCGTTGGTTCCTGTTTGATCTAGATTATATTATTAGAAGTTATCTTTCATATCAATATGTTTTTCTCGTAGAAAATGAACTAATAGATTATCTAATTATAACTATTTATTATTATTATCATCATTGCGTCTTACTACCCGTTCGTGGTTATACGCACTTACGCTAATGTGTAATGGTAGGGTAATTGTGAGATGAAATGGAGGACCTACAGTTTAACGTGGAATCCGCACCACGGTGGAGACCTGGTATTCCCCACATTCACAAGATTTCTTGTCAGAGGTGAAGGGAGGGTTTGGTAAACAGATAAATCTGTGCCGGGACCGAGGATTGAACCCCGGCCACCAGCATAGAAGTCTGACACCTCACCCCTAGACCGTCAGGTCACCATAACTATTTATAATAGTTATATATAATACTTACATAGTATTGTGTTGGTTTTGTTGTGTCACCGCGTATCATCAGCCATTCGGGTTCCACATATGTGTATTAATCACGCTAATGTATCAGCAATGAAGAAGGTTGAATTTTTTAAATCTATATATGTGTGGAGAAGGAGTGAAAAATAATTTAGTAAAAACCACCCTCAATACACCCAACAGGGATTCATACCCCCAATCTCTCCGTCATTGACAATTCAATCTACTTTGAGAGTGACGCCCAGGGTGGACAACCCTGTCGCCGATCGCCACAAGTGTCGAATTGCCCATAGAAGTGTGGCAAATATGAGTTTGCCAGTTCTCACAGTGAAATAAACTTTTTACTGACGGCGAATTCGGGATATAATTGAAAGCATTCCGCCAATTCATTGAATTTTAATATCCAGCTAATATTTCAGCTACTTGTCAGACAAAAGTATTCTTCTCAAATGTATCAATAAATTGTCTTGAATTTTCAATTTTAACTATTTTCATAATTTTCTTCTGTAATAGCTGTAAATGAGTAGCGAAATTGAAACGAACATGTTTTGAATAAACCGGTTCAAACAGTGTTTTGTTGTTTTAAATGTTCGACTGAACAACCTAACTTCCCAAGCTTTACACAGTGTGACGAATTTCACCTTTCATTCGCCACACCTGTGGCTACATTTTAAATATGTCGCCCACATCTGCTTTACATCATTCGACCACAGAAGCGGGATTGTTATTGTAAAAAAAAATAACAGAGGAAGCAGTAGTTGAAACGTTTTAGAAAATTCATGTTTATGAAAAATGGTTACCGTATGAATAAGAAAATGTTATAAGCCACATACAATTTCCAATAAGTAGAGTACGTACTAAAAAAACACGAAACCTTTTACTTTATGATCTTAATAAGGGACCAATAGTTAGTTTGAAAAATAGTAAAATAGTTAGATTATATAGTTTTATTGAAATTATATAATCGAGAAAATAGAACAATAAATATTTATATTTTCACGTATGTCATAATATATTATTATTAATAATAATATTAATAGCTGTAATTTTAATGGATACCTCCAAAATATACTTTGTAGTGAAACAAAATACTGTCGTTGTCAGTCTCACCTGACAGGGACAAGTTTCAGTGGCTTGATCCGGTTGGGGTGGGATGTACCCCACCTTGGCTCGGTACATGACTGGACCCATCAAGGGTCCCGTAGGGGCTTGTCTGCACCACTCGTATGACGCACAATGTACAGGACCCTGCAAACCATCCGGGCCTTTCTTCGTGGTGAACTCTGGGCCCATCCTGAAAAGATGTAGGATGAGTGGGACAGATAGGATTTTGAGGGGGGAGGGGGGGACTTTAAGAGAGTTCTTGCTAAGAGAATCTAGGTGTACCTGCACCTGTGCAAATCATGAAGACAGAGGCGTAAATCTTGTTTTGTCTTGTTTGGTTTGCTGGATGAGAGTGGATCTTGGGGTTCGAATATTGGCTGAGTTTAATGAAGTGTTTTTTCTAAAATTTTCCAATTCTGCTTCAATGCGATTAAGGGTACACCCTCTCTAAGCTCAACCTCCCTAATCTCTGTTACATTGGTTTAGATGTGTAAATGAGGTAAGATGTAGAATATAGCAAAACATGTATGCTATGTTTTTAATTTTTTAAAGAAATTTAGTGAAGATTTTTTTTAAATATACTTTAACTTCAAATTTATTTATTGCTTAATCTAAGGGATACACGGAAGGAAGTAATTTATAAATAGTGAACCCACATTAGTATGTAAAATGTGTAAGGGAAACGCAATGATAAATCACAACTGTAAAAACCATCCCCTGATGCACCCAGTCGAGATTCGAACCTGGAGTGACCTACCTGTTACCAGCAGTCTAATTTATTTATGGTAGGTATTAATTACTTTTTAAAATAAGTTATGAGTCGTACCCAGGCGAACTACGGCCACTCACTTCAGTGACCACATGGCCGTGAACTCAACCTCAAACTAGGCTAGTCGAAGGGCCAGATTCACAAACTCAGGGCATATAGCGAGTCATAACCTATAGAATCATGTTTACTTAAATATATTATTTATTTTTGTTTTTGAAGACTATTCACATCTTCACTCTAATTGTGGATCAGGGATGACGAAGATGTAATTTAATGGAATATAGCCGCATTTGAGTTAATGGAATGTGGGAAACCATAGGTATAGAAAATACCAACCAAACTTTTTGCATCCATCTGGAATTTGAAACATGACCACACCAACACAAGAAAACTAGACTCTAGCATCTATTTTGCGTAGCCACTGATATATATATATATATATCTGATATATATATATATATATATCTGTATTAATTATTTGTTGCTGTGTATTTAAAATGTTACTACAATAATTAAAACTTATATTTTACAAGACGTTTATGTGGGTTGGCGAAGTATTCTTCGCAGAATTTACTAAATTCTACAAATAAAAACTCCCACTATCAATTATTTAAAGTTATAAAAATATAGCACAGTTTTAAATAGTTCTAAATGATTTTTCTTATTCAAAATTATAATACACTCTAAAATTAAATTATAATTTTTTGGTTCGTATATTGTTACTGCATGTCGGCTAGTAATATTGTTACAGAGAAGCGGGCTGGTCAGATATGTCTCGCAGTTCATGGTATTGTGAACATTGGTATATGGCATCATTCTCGCAATAAACCAAACTGCCTATGACGACGGGATCAAGGTTCGAATTCCGGTCGGGTGTACTGAGATTATTTTCCTGTAATGATTTACCACTCTCCCTCCATTAAAGTTCGGGAACACTTCCTTTCAATTCATCTTTCATCATTCTTAATCCATTTATCGTAATTATTACATGCGCATAATCCGAATGGATTATAGGACGTAGTACTAAAAAAAATCATTGCTTGTGCAAGTAATAGGGCTTATTGTTAGGCTCAGCCAGTGTAAGTTCAGACCATTTGTGGTTTCTGTGCACACCAACATCTCATGAACTTTTTTTTAGAGATCTCAAACAACTATTATATTACATCGGTAGCTCTGACTCAATAGCGACCATATATTAACCGACTAACGTAAAGAAAATGTAACCGTATATATGATGGTTTTGTTACTGTAAATTTAAAAAATTTTATTTGATAAAACTGGAATAAAAAAGGTTAATGTTAAAAATAAATAGCACGGTACACCGCGCATACTTTAACCACCCACCCCCCCTTTTCTCCACTTTAATCTTAAAATAGCGTATAACCCGAACGGGTAGTAAGACGCGGTGCTAAATATATATAATCTTAAAATATAGATATTTACTAAAAACTCATAAAATTTGGGAAACGAAATAGTATACACTGTTGAAGAAACACTCCACCAGAAAGCATAGATTTAATAATATACACTATTACAGAAACATCGAGAAAAGAGGATCCTCTAGGTCAACCAAAGATAATAACAATCATTTTCATATCTCTGAGTACTTCATAAAAAATGTATTTGGTTGCTTATAGCTTAGAAACTATTGGGTTTATAAAAATATATTTCTGACTAAAATAATTTTAACTTTAGCAGTATTACAACTTTACAATGATAAACTATTTCGTATCTAAAATAGTTGCGGATATATGATCAACAATGGAAATTTGTGCTCATATAAAGTGTCCTCAAAGTCATTTTCAAAGGAAAACGAGAAGTGCCATATTGTTTGTGATGTTAAACAATGTCTGAATACAAAATTTAGCATAACATCTTTAGAATGAATTACGAGAAAGTATTTCTCTTTTTGCCCTTTATTAGAATAACCTTAACTTTCGAATTGAATATCTAATTACTAAATCCTTCAAGGAGACTTTATAAAAACCTCAGACACAAAGTTTAGTTTAAAATTAAGAGGGAGACCCAAGTCTGGATTTCATGAATCTATAACGAACAATGTTGGCAGAAGAAGGTACAAATGTGTTAAAAATTTTGTCTAGGATAGGAGAGCCACCGCAAACCATTCGCAAGACTAAAGACCAAATGATAATGAGAGTAAAGTGTGTTTAATGCATTTGACTTAGATTTGGAAGGCCGATGTTCAAACACCTCAATTGGGCGAAATGGTGGGTGCTTTTATAAAAAAAAAAAAAAAAGTTTACAAAAATATCCTTAAGCAAATATTATTTGTATTCATAGCGTTGTTTATTCAGAACTCCTTGTATTACTACCAGTAGCGTACTCACGGGGGTGTGGGGGGTCTTAAGCGCCCCCTTCCATAGCTTGAGGATGCCCCGAGATCTACGCAGATCCAAAGATAAAATAAAATGGTGGGGGGTGGGAAAGATTATGACCAGTTAAACATTGTGAGTAAAGAAAATATTAGGTGATCAGAAATAGTCTCTAGGATATACCAATAACCAAATGTATTTATTTCATAGATGTGGACTATCTTTCATGGAGTCGATGTGGGATATCTTCACGCTCTGAAAATATTATACTTTGGTCAGTAGGATGAAACCCTTTCATATACATGATCACGTTAACAAATACCAATAAAAAACTTCCAAAAAAAACTTATAGGTGTATATAATGGTTAAAAATATTTGCTCCCCTATAGCACCCCCTACTTCGCAATCCTGCGCACTCTACCGATCACTTCTCATCCTATCTACGATCGAATTTGTACAAGTGGATTAAGGATAAAGAAAGGAAAATTGAGAGGAAACGTACTCACATTGGCGTGGAGATGGATGAGTAAACTATTTTATTTGTTAAGCAGGTTATACTCATTCAGGTTATCTGAAACTGCCACAACTATTCACCCTCATCATGTTTCTTTAAAGTTACTTGTAAATAGCGTAAATCCCAGATAGTCAGTACTGACACTATCACCTGTTTTCTCTTTATTTAAGTCAATTGGTACACGTTACTTGCACAAAGTTATTTACTTTCCTTGTCCTGTTTTAGTAGATTAGATTGTTTGTGTTTCTGATAGAAAGCTCTGGCACTTGAGAGTATGGATCAGAGGGTATCAACTTGTTGTGCCTCCCTGTTCGACACTTGCACCTTTTCTGCGTACTTGCATTGACCGCGCCAACCACCCTCTCTACTGCCTTGGCCACTCCACACTTCATGTTCTCTGAACCCTCCGTGACGAGTTCCCCACTGTACTCACCGTCCATTAGAACTACTCTTTCTATTGGCTTGCTTAGCGGCCACTATCTCTCACGTTCTCATGTGCCAATGAGAAATCCTATTTTCTCCCATTGGACAAGGCCAGGCAGCAGCGAAGTGCATTTAGCATGGTGGTTCCTCGGTCAGAGGTCACCTGCACCTCTATGCCCACCACTCTGCACCCTTCCAACCCTTGCCTTCCACTCCCCACTCCTACCCCTTTTGCCTCTGCCACCCTCACACCTACCCATTTTGCTCCTGCCACCCTCACACCCAACTCGCTCCTCACAACTACCCCTTTCACCACTGCCAAACCGTGCACATTGCGCACGTGGCTCAGGTTATCGGTGCGGTTTCATACAGACCCTTGACTGAACCTGAACCCACGGAAGCAACAGAAATATCGTGGGTGCTAGCCGCTCTAAGACTAAACAAGGCCCCCAGACGTGACGGTATCAATAACGCGGTCCTCGGAAAGCTGCCCTTGGAGATGATTAACTTCCCCGTGGAGCTATTCAACGCCATCCTGCTCCTGAGTCACTTCCCAGAGCTCTGGAAGCATTCCAACGTCCTTTGCTTTCATAAACCGGGTAAGTACCTAGCCCTAGCTATGTCTTACCAATCGATCATCTTGCTCGACTGTTAAGGCAAGTTGTTCGAGAGACTTCTACTGACAAGACTAACCCGACATGTTCGCGAGGCAGGCATCTTGGTGGACGAACAATTCGGCCTTCGGGCGGGACACGCTACGTCTCACCAACTCGTCCGGCTCGTTGAGCAGGTCACGAGGAACTTCAACATCAACAGTCTGACTGGTGCTGTCTTTCTTTACGTGGCAAAGGCCTTCGACAATGTTTGGCACGAAGGTCTACTTTTCTAACTTCTCTCCCTGAACCTGCCCTTCTACCTAGTTAAGGTTGTACAATCCTATATATCCCACCGCACTTTCTCCACTACCTTTGGAAACGCCACTTCCCAAGTCAGAAGCATCTGGAATGGAATGCCACAGGGCTCCATCTCGGGCCCAGTACTCTTCAGTCTGTATGTAAAGGACATTCCTAAATCCCCAGACAATAGGTTGACACTGTATGCGGATGACACAGCTCTAGTAATGGAGTCGTGACGAGGGAAGGTGGTGGAGAGGTGACTTCAGACGCACCTGATGCAGTTGTAGGGGTGGCTGACCACCTGGAGGACAGGTATTAACGTAGAGAATAGCAAAGCAGAACTCTTCCCATGAAAAGGAAAGTTCTACAGGCCGGTCCCACTCCGGCTGTTAAGATAGCAGATCAGATGGGCAAACAGTGCTAAGTACCTGGGACATACGCTCGACACCAAACTGACAAGGCGACTACACTGCACTAAGAGACTTAACATGGTGAGGCAAAGGCTGGGAATCCTTGGTCCACTGCTTAGCAGGCATAGCACCCTGTCTACAAGAAACGGTCTGACACTATGCAAGCAGTTTCTCAGGCTGATCCTCAACCATGCATGTCCTGCTTGGGGCCACCTGGTGGTCACGTATATGAGTAGGATGCAGGCGTTCCAAAGCAGGTGTCTGAGGATTATTGGGGACGCACCTTAGTACACTCGGAATGTGACTGCATCGTGGCCTGGATACGCCTACTGTCAAGGACCACTTCCAAAAGTTGGTGCAGTCCTTCTACGGCAGACCTCCCGGTGCCACCAATCCTCTTATCCAGTGGCTTGGGAATTACGTCATCGACCCTGGAGGGTGCCACTGACGTCCCAAAGCCCTGTTCGGATAAGCGAGAAGTGTCAAACAGTGTTTTGTGAGGCTCTGCCCCAGCCCTCCATAGAGTAGTGTCTCCGCACATAACTCTAAAAATCCTTATTCGGTTTCCTAAAATACTTTGTTCCCACCCCCAATATTAATAATTTGTTTTTCTTTGTTTCAGAAAATTCGTGTTATGTGACAATATATTTGTTTTAGATCCGAAACCACTCGGTGTGACCAATTGGTAAGTACGTGTTGGAATTTGCTCTCATTCTCCCCTTCAGGGTGCATTGGAGCATGCTAATATGAGACTGCGACTGACTCAAAGGTTAGTCATATCACACTTCATCATTGGCCCTCGAGGAAGGAGGACGCGCTCCTCTATCTCGGTCTACAAGAAGACTTCAGCAAAATGTCATACCACCGAGAGACAGAACACCTACACCCCACGGGGGAACCCAAATCCAGGCACCACCAGATCACTAAGCTTGGGACGAACGTATAAGTGGCTTGCTGTAGTGAGATTCTAACGGTGCCAATGAGCTACAATAAGCCGTAAAGCGTAACCGTCTGCGAAGAAATATTTCGCAGCCATAGTCCGTCCTACGGGAACTCATACAACACTCCCCAAAGCCCTCCCACACTGCACAGAGGGGGCACCAAAGCCCCTCCACACTAAGTCGCCACTTGCCTGCCCTTCTCAGGGCTGAGCAAAATGGTTGCCTCCAACCATTAAAAACAAATCACGAACGCAAACCCTGGCATGACCAACTCATCGACGGAAGCCTCCGACATGGAGGCCGACACTGATGGGCAGGGAACATTCCCGATGGCCGACTAACTAGGGAGAAAATGAAAATTCAGACCTCACAAACATACCCAAACAACAACAAAAAAACACTGATAGTCACAAACAAGTTCTAGGCCCTGAAAAGGGCCAACAGCCAAAACCCTACAGCAGATGACCAATCACAGCCAACTACAAATGATCAATCACAAACAACTACCACCACACCCAAGACAAGAAACACACCAATAGTAACACTAGCTACCCTATTGCCAGCTTTTCAAGTCATTATCACCAAAATAACAGAAACAGCCAACATCTACAAAATTGATTACTTAAACCACACTAGAGTTAGAATTGCGCCATACATACCATCCATAAACACCATAGCGCAGTTCCACAAATGTCAAAGACACGGCCTCATCAAGAACAATTGTCAAAGCATCCCTAGTTGCGTCAAATGCACGAATCTACATGACACAAAGGACTGCCAGAAAAAAAAGATAATACCAACCCCACCCAATGCGTAAACTGTAAATGAAGCCACACGGTTAACTACAGCAAGTACCCCACCTACGTGGAATTACTCTAAAGAGAAAAACCACGCAAGAAAACAAGCAGGTCACAAGACATACCACACATTCAAGACAACACCCTACTACACACCAGGCCTCATCTAATAGTTTTCCACCTCTGAGACATAGGCCCAATCAACCAATCACAGAGGAAGCTCGTGTCCCCCCCACCCTTCACTCAGAAACAGAACCCAACACCAGCTACAGCGGCTAGCATTCACCAAATCTACGCGTGAGCAGTACAAGGACAGTGGGCCCGCTCGCAACTACCCCAGCAAGAGAAGACTTCAACATTATCCGACATTAAATAGTTAATAGGCCTGCTAAAGGAACTCAACATATTCAAACTTATAGCACATTTCAAACCTTACCTTGTCAGACTAATACACTGTACAGACTCTACAGATTTTTTTTTACATCGATAGAGGGTGTTACTGAATACTTTAAGACCCAGGATGACTAACAGACCCAAGACTTGGACTAAAGACATACTACGTTTTTTATATGGAACGCTAATGGGATACTCTCGCCAGCAAAAGAATTAGAGGAACTTTTCAAAACTTACGGCATAGAGATATTATATATATATATATATATATATATGATAGATATATCTATATGATAGATATATCAATGAAACTCAACTGAACCCAAATAAAAATATATACTTTTTCGTCTATGACATACGACCGACCGAACATCAGGGGAGGGGGAGCTGCGGTGTTAATTAAAACAATATACCGCACTACCGTCATCACTACCATAATCTACTAAACCTAGAAGCAGCAGCAGTTAAAGTAAACATAAAAAGTGGGAGTATCTTATTTGCGGCTATATATAAACCACCGACCAAAAATTTACTGCAACAAGACCTAGACACAATAACAGACTCAACACACAAAATTTTTAGCAGGGGACTTAAACAGCAAACATCCAAACTGGAACAGCCGTTTAACTACAAGTGATGGAAGGACACTTAAAAAACACGCGGACACAAACGACTACATAGTAGAAGGGCCTGGTGAACCCACATTTCACCCCTAAAACCCATTACAAAGGCCAGATACTATAGACGTGGTCTTGACCAACATGGGGGTGGCGCCAGAGGAGCTAACCGTTCTCAAAGACTCTGACCACAACCATATGTTGTGTGAGACTACAATAAACACAGGCATAGAAATAAAAGGGCTCAAACAACTTAAATCCACAAATGACTGGGAGGTTTTTAAAAACACACTTAATAAAATACTACCCGAGCCCATCAACATCACAACAATGGAAGAAGCAGATGCAGCTCTGCAATGTTTTACAAATACAGTACAGGAGGCCTACAGAAACAACACAACCACTGAGACAATAAAACATGACCTACGACTACAGCACCCGGACCTTGACTTTCTGAGCGCTCAGAAAATAGAGACGAGGAGAGACTAGCAGAGGTACAGGACACCACATACATAAAACAGCATACAATCGTCTTAAAGCACAATTAAGACTAAAAAGTAAAATCAATTAAAAGGAATAACTGGAACAACAACTTCACAGATGCAGCCCTAGACTCCAGAAAAATCTGGAAAATAACAAAACCGTTAAAAAACAGTCTGTTCCAGCTATACATGGCGAGCATGGCATGGCCTACACAAGCTCAGAGAAAGTAGAAGCCATAGTCGTGACGCTAGAAAAACAATTTTCCCCAAATGATAGTCCTGAAAATCCTGATTTTGTTAGGGATGCTAAGAGATCAGTAAGGGAATACCTAACCAGATATATTGTGTCAACAGGCAGACCCAATAACATTGGATGAACTAAACCACATGGTAAAAAAAAAAATACCAAAAGACAAATCGCCAGGCCACGACCGACTGTCAAATGAGGCTATTAAAAAACTACCACCAAAAGCCACACTAATGTTAGTTCAGATGTTCAACGCCCTACTTTCATTGTATCTCTTTCCTACCGTGTAGAAACTGGCAAGAGTAATAACACTCCCCAAACCTGTAAAGGACCCATTGTTTCCTCAAAACTGAAGGCCAATTAGTCTCAAACTTCTACCAGCACAACTCACACTATTTGCCACTGAAATACCCGTAAAAAAAGGAATCTAAATATTTAGGTATCACAATAGATTCTATACTGACTTGAAACATATCTACGACATAAATCAGAACGCAACAGGCAGGTACGTTCAATTATATCCACTACTAAAGGGCCTGGAGCTAACCATCCATCAAAAACAATTTTATACAAATCCATGATCCAACAAATAATATTATACAACTGTCCAGCATGGATCTACGGACCTACAACTCACAAAAATAAACTTTAAACAACACTAAACAAGCTACCCAAAAATATCACTGGGGCACCCTGGCGCACTAGAACTAGAGATTCGCACACAATAGATAACTGTACACAACTCCATGAAATCAACAAAGACCGCAACAAAATACTGTACGAGCAGACAGATTCATACACTAATGAAATAGTCAGGTATCTAGGACGCCAAGACCCTACAAAACACAGGCACTACAAAAGACCTTAACTGGCTTAGTTGTTACCAAGGTAGTTAACATAAATAGAACCTATTAATAAAATAAAAAATAATAGATTAAAAAATCCTAGTTGATAGTCCTGGAGGAGAAAAAATAAAAAACACTAGACCTGGATTACTAGGTAGAAAAATAACACTATATAATTAGACAGTGGAGCAGTCTGAGAACCTCTTCCTTGCCTTACCTAATCCTATCTCTTACCCGTCATCCAACCCATCATCCAATCAATCACTCATTTCAAAGAAACATTTGTCCTCGATGGAACCCCTAGGTAAGCATGCCTGTTATGCAGGCCAAGTCACGAACTTGCTGGGGCTGTGGATATGGGGAGTCAGGGCTGGCCCACTAAACCCATACCATTACCTCCTAAACCATATCCACATCCCAAATCCCACCATAACCTTAAAACCGAGGCATCTTGCTCACCTTCATTCACCATGAAATCATATCTAACTCAAACCCTCCTCATCTCAGGAAAAGAAAATCCTGCCCACTCCCGAGACCACTCGCAATCATTCCCAATCACCAAACTAGACCTCAAAGTACAATAATTAATAATACACCTGCTCATCTCTTACAGCTTCATTTCACTGGTTTCATTTCATAAGATATACAATTTCATTCACGAGGTTAAAAGTCATGATAGTGACTCGATACTTAATCAACAAATCAACCCTTTGTCTTGATGAGCTAGGTTGACGCTTCTGTCAATGTATAGATTCAGAGTCTGGCAACAGCTGAAAGGAGAGAGGTCAGTTTTAGAGTGGCTACCCAACCCGGGTGTGCCACATTTTTGAAAGAGCAAATAAATTGTCTTATATTAGGAAGGAGCAATATTGTTTTAACGATCTCTCTTCCCACCATCAGCCTACCTCCCACCGCGACTCATATTGCTGGGACAATGACCTTATCTCCCCACCGCAAGCAACTCACGTTGCCGGAACCAGCACCCTACCTCCCCACCTCAGGACTTCCTTATGGTCCACCGCAATTAACGTTGCCGGGACTTCCTCGTGTTCCACCGCAACTAACGTTGCCGGGACTTCCTCATGTTCCACCACGACTCACGTTATCGGGACTTCCTCATGTTCCACCGCGACTAACGTTGCCGGGACATCCTTCTGCCCCACCGCTACTAACGTTGCCGGGACACTCACCGACACTTTTCCTACCCCTACCCACACGTGTCTTAACACATCGTCGCCCAAAGACGACACTTCGTCGAGTCATCAACCAGTTACCCCCGAAGCTGCAAGCTAGGGATAACAAACTGGGATTGGGAGTGATGTGTCTTAAAGTACTCGAAAAACTTATCTGAGAGGTTGGTTTGAATTTGGGCATAGCTAAAATTGAGTCATAGTGTACTGCAAATTCAGGTGCAAAATTTGAGCTTTCTATACATTTGGGTCCATGCGTAGGTGGCCCCACATAATTTTAATTACAGTATGGAGCCATAATATTAATTGATAATCACAATTTAGTGAGTACACCTATACTTACCTTAAAGGTAAAGTGTTAACGTATGGCCAGACACAATCTTTTCTGTAGGTGAGCTGGACCGGATTAATCATTGCCTAAGATCACTACTTGGACTTCACCTACGATATAATTGTCTAACATCAGTGTTTGGAATTAACTTAAAACATCACTACCCAAGATTCCTAATTAGTTTTAAACTGAAATATCGCTGCGCAAGGTCACTATTTAGAACTAAGCTAAAATATCACTACCCAATATCAATGTTTAACGCCACCCGGAATATAATTAACTAAGTTAGTTATTGGGACTTCAAGTAGAGTAACACTAGATAAGGTCACTTTCATACCTCAGCTAGAATATCACCACTCCATATCGCTATTCAGACTTCACCTAGAATATCACTACCCAATGTCACTGTTTGGACTTCACCTAGAATATAATTATTATCCAATGCAATTGTTTGGAATTCATCTTGAGTAAGTTACCCAAATTCACTGTTTTGGTTCACCTAAAACATCATTAATACCCAAGGTCAGTGTTTGACTTCACTTAGAATATTATTAGCTATGGTTACTTTTCAAACTTCATCTTAGATATAATTACAGAGTGTCATTATTCAGAGTTCACCTGGATTACTTTGCGTTAGTAAATTCTTATCAAATATGTCCCAATTGTAGCTTTCATTTTATGAACACTATAATTTCAGTGGAATTTTTTTGTTTTCATTTAAAAAGTAATAGCTTTACACAAATGTTCAGTTGAAATTTCTGTTAGTTGGATATTAAAATTTATATATTAATTATACTAGGTCTACATAAATGCATATTAAATAATTATTCGAACCATATCACACATAATTTTATTACAACTATGCGGTATTCTTGGAAACGAGTTGTCCATTGTTCATATTTGCCGATATTGTCTTTTAAGGTGGCATTCGGTTATTGTTGAACAATATTTTTCTTTTATAAATACTTGAACAATCCATGTAAAATACACTTAAATTAGCAATTTAAAAATTACAATTTTTGGATAGCATCTGGTGATTTAAAAGTATACTTGATCTTGAACATGGAATTAAGGTGTACACATTTTTACTTTCTCTCAACACCTCTGAGAGAAAGTATTGTGATCGTCTAAAAGTTTGAACTCGGGATTTTGATATATGTCAACATTTCATGACCCCCTGAAACAAAAAAGTTGTTTTCATGATGCCGTATGTTTGTACCTCGGGCTATAGCCGAAATTATTTTACAGATTGGGCTATAGCTTTCTATGGTGTTCATAAGGTCCTCCAGAAGGATTTTTGTAACTAGACGCTTAGCCCTAAAAATAAGGGTAGTTTACTGAAGGGAAAAAGAGATCAAAATGATTTTCTCGAAATTTGCTTTAACAATTTTGATTAAATGTTTTATATATAGACACTATTTATTATTACAAACAAGGTGGAAATTCTCATTTTCTCATTAAAATTAATTTGAGGGTACTTTACAATAAGGGGAATTTTCCAATCTTCATCATTTCTCCGTAAATATTTGAGATACGAAATATATTATTTAATATTAGTCAAACATCATGCAGTAACACAGAACACTCGTCAATTCAAAACCAAATTTTTATCCGCTGATTGTATTATTACTACACCGAAACATGTCAAAGACAACTATAGAGGGGGTTCTTAAAAAAATACCTTAGCTACAAAATAGGAAAGGGACAAAACTCATCTCAGATAATATTTAGGAATTAAATTATTATAGGGCCTAATCTTACATATTACTTTACTATTTTTTTAAATTTTAAATACCTTTTATAATGTTAACTTAAAAAAATATGTTGAATTTTAATTTAGTTCAATTCTGTCTTATGTTATTTAAAATGAAACTTATTTTGGGTGTGATTCAAATTATTCTTAATGTAACTCGCTTCAATGGCAGCATAGTATAAGGCGCTACTCTAACAGTAAGGTAGCTTGCTGATCACGGGGAGATCGAGGTTCGAATCTTGGTCCAATGTACTGAGGGTGGTTTTTACAAAATGGTTTTCCATTCTTCCTCTGTGAAAATGCTGTTATACATCCTATAAATATAAGCTTCCTCATCTCTAAAACCATCAGCGTAATTACTACATAAGCATAACTATAGCCCGAAAGGGTAGTAAGACGTGGTGCTACTCAAAATTACTTTAGTTGCATTTTAATACTTTGTCCTTTATTTGTCTCATAAAATAAGTTTGATTGTTTTCAACATAAAACATGTTTCCTTGATTATTTTTTACTGTTACATTGTTATATTCTACATGGTTCAATAAAGAATAAACTCATTTTTTCAAATATCCTATTACAATTTTTAAGTTGAGTAATAATTAGGGCTACAAGAATAAATAATTCATAAATATCACTAATAATAAACCTTCATTTTTAGTTTAATTGTTCAAACACCATTTACTCTATCTTTGTATTTATTTTTAAGTGTGTTATGTTATTTTAACTTTAGTTTCGTTTCAAGTATTATCTAATTTTATAACATTTTAAGATAATTGAGGATTATTCTATAGTTTTGATAACTTATAACTGCCATTCTCACTTCCCTTCAAATAGACGGCAACCTTAAGAAAAGTTTCCAAAAGATATTTTGTTTCTGTAGATAGTAATATTACGAATGCGTTCAAAATCCCCTAAAATTATTGATAATTGTATTTTATCCTGATAATATAAAAAGCTTCCTATAGTTGTTTCTGAAGACCTTTCATTTAGATGTCAAGTGTATTTTATTTTGCACGAACTGTTCAACTAACTCCCACCTGCTTTGGCGATCAAATGGTCACAGATAATCGTGTCAAGCTCGTTTCATCATAATCTTCACATTGAAAATTAGAATGCTTAAAATAACATCTTTTAAAAAAATCCGAATTTTCATTGTCTTAAATAAAAATAATTCAAGCATAGTATCTAAATAATTATTTTATATCACCATGTCTTACCACCTGTTCAGGTTATACGCATATTCACTAATTACGTTCGTGAGCTGAGGATGAAGATGGTTGAATTTAAAGGAAGTGTATCTACATTTGCACGGAAGGAGAGTGGCAAACCATTTGGGGGGAAAACCTTTAGTACAGCCAACCGGGATTCTAACCTTGATATCCTTGTCATCGGCAAACTAGTATATAACGAGAGTGATGCCTTAGTCCATGCAGCCACCTAAGTAGATAAGCTCAGTACTGCAAAAAGAAAAGAGTAGTTCCCCTATAAAACAACAAGAATAAACCTTATATTATATTTTAAACCCAAAATTTGAAATATTCTGTTTGAGGCATGGTGTGAACGTCGGACATTAAATCTTCTGCGAAAGTAAATTTTCATTAGTATTGACAAATGTGTGTGTATATAAAATGAGACTTTTAGGATGTTTGGTTACAGTTCACGCGAGAAAACAAGTATTAACAAATATAAGAACTGCCATAATCGCACCTATTTGATGTGCAAAGTCGACCAATTTTGGGAATTGATCCATACAGAAGAAAGATTACAGATTTTATATACCAAGCTCACCTGCTCAATTTTTTTCAAATTATGCCAAATTTTCAAAATTTTACATTCCAAAATGTTGTATTTCCTTGATGTTTATAAAAAGAGGAATAAGTTGAATTTTATGATGGTTCATCATAAATAAGGTCTGCTGGATAAACAATATCAAGGATAGGGCTGAAAGATTGGCATTCTTAGTCTATGGCATCACTCTCGCAATAGACTGGACTGACTATGACTGAGAGAGTAGGGTTCTAATCCCATTCTGGTATATTGAGGGTAATTTTTTTAAAGTGGTATAATACTCTCCCTATCCACAATTTCGGGTACACGTCCTCTAAAATCGACCTTCCTGAACCCCAACACGTTAACGTAATTCATATTTACGCGCATAGCCCGGACGGGTAGTAAGATGTGTTGCTAAGGAAAAACTTAAGCACATCGTATTTTTTGTTGTGATTTTGTGAATCCCCTTGTTTTTACTCCTTAAAATTGTCTATAAAGAATCACTTTTGGTTGGAACAGAACAAAGTGAATTTAATCTTTTAGAAACATACTTTTGAGTTTGAACTTTTTACGTATTACTGCCCATCAGAGCTATCCACATGGTTACACTATAGCTAGAGAAGATGAAGGTAAAGTTTGAGAGAAAGTGTACCCGCATTTACGTGGAGTAAGCGTCGGTGACCATTTAGGAAACAATCTCTCAGTATACTAGCTCGGAATTCAAACCATGGCCGGTAGCCCAAAGTCTCAAACCAGAAAATAAAGAAGTGCACAGATATACAGATATAACTGACAAACGCAAAGTTAATAATCCTATTTTACAAATAGAGGACTCACAAAAAGGAGATATGTATCATAATCACAAGACTTATTTTTTAAATAATATACTATTTTCCCAATTTTACGTAATTTTTAAATCCAGTCTATATTAATCGTTATAATTATTTGAAACATTTTTCTGTAACAAAAGTTAGAGTGAACAGCAGAACTACTTTTAGTAACCAACTTTTACTTTCCAACTAATTTTATATTCTCCGTGAATTTACTTACTATTCATTCGGGCTATCACTTATTTATAAGGCCCATACAATTAGGATATGAATGAGTAGGATAGCATTTAGTGCAAATGTAACCAAACTTGCATGAAAAAAAAACACTAAATATCTCAATAGGATTATAGTCAAAGCCTTCATATCATCGATTGACGGCTTTATTCACGTGTTCACCGGTGAGGTTCAAATTAAGTGGGAAAAAAACATTTTCAACTCCACCAAAATAAAATTGTATTTTACACTAAGACCATTTATATTTTTATCGATATTGTTATGAATACATAGTAGACATTGTTATTACAGTTTGTACAGTGTACTCGTTAAGTGACAGAGCGTGATCAAGTTGTGATGGCGTCAGTCATTCCCGTGGTGGAGCAGTTCCTCTTGGCGGCGGGCCAGGTCCCAGGGGTTGGTGCCATTGCGTCTTTTGGGGAACTCACCACACAACCTCTCGCTTATAATGAGTCGCCCCACGCGGCCGATCTCGCCCTGGTATTCTGTGTCTCCCGTCTGAACCTTCACCAGGGTGCGCAGTTTATCTGAAACACGCCTCACCTCGCTGAAGTTGAATAGGCACCGATTACATCTTTGTTCATCTATAAATTTTTCCTAGCTTTGTTAAGCATCTGAATAGAAATATTATTACATGCGGGTCTAAGGCTAGCACTATTATAAACGATTGTCCTATAATTCTAAATAAATATGAGACTAATGGCGTTGGCCTTAGAAGACTGGTTCCCTACTCACCACCAGGTCTAAGACTCATGTCAGGGTTTAAAGACTGGTTATCTACTCACCACCAGGTCTGAGACTCATTTCAGGGTCATAAGGCTGGTTCCTTACTCACCATCAGGTATGAGGTTGTAGTCAGCTTGGAAGACTGGTTTTCCACTCACCACCAGGTCTGAGACTCATATCAGGGTTAGAAGACTGGTTCTCTACTCACCACCAGGTCTGAGACTGTTGTCAGGGTTAGAAGGCTGATTCCTTACTCACCACCAGATCTGAGATTGTCCTCAGGCTTGTCACGTCTGTGTGGTCGAATGTCCATAAGTTTCCCGAAGAACCTGGTATCCCTGTAACTGGCCCTTTGGATGGTGTCAGGGATTACCCAGCCATCAGGAAGAGGTACCCTCTGTTGTTTTCTGATCTTTTCAGAGAAGAACTCTTTCCCTGCAAACATTCCCAAGACTGGCGCATTCCCTTACTTAACTTCTTGTGGGATTTTAGTTGTTCTATTAAGGTGATCAACCCATAGCCCTGACGTTTATCCCCTGGGATAGAACTTATTAATATTTAACTCTCAAATGTTAACTGCCACAAAAACTCCGCAACTTCGTAAGAGAGATCTACTCCACATTTATTGACTAAACTGTCAACAGAGTACTGATCCCTAAGTCCTTAGTCCTTACCACTCCGTAGAAGTTGACTCAACTATAAATTTCTAGGGACTAATCGATACGGACTGCTAAATAATACCAATTACAACAAAGTAAATAAATTAGCGCTGCATCGAAGTGAAAACACCATTGGCAGTGAAAAGATTTGTTGCTATGAAAACAAATACAAAATTAAGTGATAGTTTTACGTACGAAACTATTTCATAAATATTTTCCTGAAAATTTAAAATCTCTGGGTAGCGTGGCATCTTGGAAACAGTTTGAAAAGAGAAATGCCAAGTTATCATAAAGAGTGACGTCGCTTTTTCAGGTTAAACTTCTTAATAGCCTCTGCTTCATAGACGTCTACTTGAACCTTGCTCTAGAAATTTTCTTTCGAAGAGTTTAATTTGACGTAGTCTCCGACTTTCTTATTGGTTGTGATGGTCACGTGATTAAGTATAGGACCGATACAGAGTGTGCAGACACGATTTCCATTTCCAAGTACCTTTAAGAACTTAAGGACTATACGGATGTGGAAATTATGGAATCTGTAGATAGGTCTTTAGCTTAGTAATAATGTTGATAACTTCTATGTCATTTATGTAGCACATATATATTTAATATGGAAATACGATTCATTTCGACAATGATTCCTGAGTTATTCACAACTGATTTTAACTTTTTTATGACAGTTTATACACTTAGAATGTGCCCAAAAGTTTCATTTTTCAAAACTAGTCAAACGGAAAACCGCAATTCAATAAAAGGACAAATTATCTCTGAATTTTTTGAGTTTTAAAACGATTCTAAGTTCTTATCAAAGTTAACAAATTTCCAATAGCAAAGTTTCTATGTTTTTATATTTTATTTATGTCAGAGAATGTATTGATACTATTTAGGAAAAACTATGTTATAAAAAAAAAGCACTTCATGTATCTATAAAAAAGGCCTTTAGCTGGAGAATTTCCCAAAAACAACAAAACCTATTGACTTATTTAGGGCTTTAGTTTAATCCGAGCAAGAAAGTTTACTTACGCGATTTCTCATCTAAGTTCAACTCGTAATAATATTTAAAACTATGTTGATTGTTTAGGACCGCCTCTGTGGTCTAGTCGTCAAAGTTCCTGGCTACTGATCCAGAGGTCCCGAGTTCAAATCTGGCTCTTTCATAATTTGTCTGTGAAGCTGTGTGTCTGGGACGGGGTCAAACTCAACCTTGTTAGGACAAATGAGGAGCTACATGAATAAATATATAGTGACTCTGTTATAGAAAATTGATATTAATGGCCAGATAAACGGTGTTCTGACCACGAGACACCCTCTATCCGCAAATGTTAACACTAGTATCGTTAACGGCGGCAGCTGCTCGGTCGGTATTGCTCGATTGCGGGTTCAAGCCATGGAGTTGGTTGTTTCATTGTAAGTAATGTTGAATATGTTACAGAAGGGATTCGTTTTCGTTCGAAAATTATCTCCAAAGAGAAATTTTAACTTTAAAGAAATCAATTTCACTAGACCGCTAACATTACTCGGATAATGCAGGTACTTACAACTTTTTAGTAATAAAATTGCCTCCGTGAAACCGAAGTTTTCAAAAACCTTACTTGCCTTCAAACCACGTGAATGCTAAGTTTTGATCATGACGTGATTCGTAATAAACTTTTTTTGCGTGTTTTATACCTTGTTACCCGTCCGAAAATTCCACATATTACGCTAATAGGGTAAGGATGAGAGAAGTTTAACTACGAGGAAATGTATTTGTATTTATTTGGGGAGTTAGTTGACTTAATCAAAACCTTTTCCTACTCTAAGTACAGGCAGTCGGGCTTTGAAAACGGACCGTCCCATAGCTGGCAAGCTAAACTAGGGCCAGTTTCATATCCAGACTTAGTAGTCTTCAAGTGCGGGACTATAATAAATACAGGACGACAACTACCTTGACCAGAATGAAATGGGTCAGTTTCACATTCGAAACTGGCTCATTATTTTCTGGTCTAGGTATGTGTCGTCTGTATTTAGTATAGTGCTTAACTTAGGCGTGCTCAGTCTGACTATGAAGTTGACCCATTTCAATCTGGTCTAGGTATATATTGTCCTGTATTTAGTGTAGTGCCTAACTTAGGCGTTTTCAGTCTGACTATTAAACTGACCCTTAATGAACTTTACATTTAGACCTCGTGCCATCCTGCGTATGCATATGCAAGAACTAGGTTTAATTCACTCCTTTCCTAGCGTAAACCTACACACCTACAAAATTAAGTCCAATATTCTAGTCTAGATAGTTCAAGGCCATGTATAATTCGAAATAGTTATGCACACTACTCACATCCTTTTACTTAGTACCAATTTTGAGTACTAATGATGACGTTGAAATAAACGATGCTTAATACCTTACATTTCTTGTAAGACAACATCATGAATATGAAGATTCCCTAGAAGTGTAAACTCGGGCCTGGTCCCGTTCAACTCAAACTGTCTAGATTCTGACGTATTTACAAACAATTTGGGGAGGGGGACGTACCCCTCTACCATGAAATATATGAAACGTTACCTTTATGACATATCTCCACTTGATACACGCTCTTGCCATTGTCATCTTTGATGTGAGAGATGATTTCTCTGTCAGGGGGGTCTGTGTCATGTTTGAGCTTCAATCGAGGATTTCGCTGGAAAATCTGGAAATAACCAGCAAAAACTAGTTTTTTAAGTTTTTCAGATTGTTTATTTACTTCCTCTTGCCATGTACATTTGTTTTCTGTACCTAGGACTGTAACAGAAACGGAGCAGTTGATTTCTTTCAAACTTGAAATTCAGATGTTATATAGTCATATCTCAAAGATAAATAATTATTTTAATTCTAGCTTTAAAATTAAACGTGATTTACAAATGACTGATTTTTGAAAATTATATATTTTTTTTATGAAAATGACGTGATTTTATTTAAATTGAATACTAAGAAATTGTTATAAATAAAATATAGCACCATGTACTGGATTTTTGAAAATTCGAATCAAGGATAAATTATTGTTCACTGATTTTTGAAATTTTAACTTTTTTTGAAAAGTGTTCCAACATTTATATCCAAATAGTATCTGGTGATTGTTTTACACAATAAATAATTATTTTTGTTAGTTGTTTATTTTTCCTAAATACTGACTGTCAGTTTTTGAAAATTCGAAATTAATGTTAGAGAAAGTATGTATTATTTACACACCAAAGTTATGGAGGAGGAAGTTAGGATTTAGAGTAATTGTAACTGAATCTGCGTGGAGAAAGGGTAGGAACCCTTTTATAGAAAACCACCTCAGTATAACTAGCTGGGATTCTAGTATGCTTGGCCACCGATTGTGGTTTATATCACCATCACTCTCAACCTAACTGTTCCACAGTAGATAGTATTTACTCCTGCCAAGCAAGTGTCTGGATGGTCGTAATATCCACCATCACTCTCAACCTAACGGTTACAGAGTATAAAGTACTTACTCTGGCCAAGCAAGTGTCTGGATGTTCGTAATACCCGCCATCACTCTCAACCTATCTGTTACACAGTATAGAGTACTTACTCTGGCCAAGCAAGTATCCGGATGCTCAAACTGTTTAGGTTCAGGGAGTCTCTCCCACTGGTCAACGGGCACCAGGTATTCTGTGTAAGGTCCGGCTAGTGGGTCCTCATAGTCTGGTGTGAAGGTAGCCAGCTCACGCCTTCAAGTAAGGAACAAGAAGAACTTGGTGCGTGAGCTATACTTTAATGGCAGGTTTCATCTGTACTTATGTTTGAACTGCAGCATTATGTTTTAATCCCCTTTGGTGGCCTTAGGATCATTACGTCCTTTGGGACATTGCACATGCACAACTTATTACTACTGTACCCTGGAGGTCTAGCCACTGATCTTGCGCTGGACACAATATATACCTGGGATTATGATGTGAATTGAGCCACGGTACCTGCGTAGATAATATATCCTGATTTTGGTAGGAAGAACCTAATCTGGTAGTTTATTATTATTATTATTATTATTATTATTATTATTATTATTAGCAGCATCGAGTCTTACTACCCGTTCGGGTTGTACGCACTTACGCTAATGTTGTAATGGTAGGGTGATGGTGAGATGAAATGGAGGACCTACAGTTTAACGCGGGATCCAAACCACGGTGGATGCCTGGCACTCCACACATTCCCAATTTTTGATTAATAAACGTCTTGTCAGAGGTGAAGAAAGGGTTTGGCAATCAGATAAATCTGTGCTGGGACCGAGGATTGAACCCCGGACCCCCGAGACAGAAGTCCGACACCTTACCCCTAAACCACCAGGTCACCATCTGGTAGTTACTAAAGAAACTAAAACAATTTTATTATATTCATACATCAAGTCATGTGATCTGCAGCTATCAACTTTGATAGATATTATTAATACCAAGAGCATAGAAACCCTTTTCGGAATTGGATGGACTCTCCCTGGGATTTGTTAGACCTCCCTTAAAGGAGTGTCCACATATCCATATAAAAACTTAATGTTATAATGTTTCAATTCGACTACAGTTTGAATTGTATGTAATCAACCAAATATCAGTTAATATTTTAATATCCACTTTCAAGATGCCCCTTGTAAGACTTCCGATTTTAAAATTGGCCATATCAACATTTCAAATGTCTTTATTTCCCTACATTCAATATGGAATTGGAAAACTAAGGACGTTTCTTGGAATGAGCCGATTAAATACTTGGTTACAAGAAGAGGAGAAAAACATTTTTTCTATCACCTGTAAGATCTTACTTGCAGTACCTTACGCAGGATTGTCAAGTAGGTGGAGGTGCTCAAGGAGTGTTTGGGGGGAGGTCCTTCCAAACCACAGAGGCATTTTTTTAGACATTATATAGACCTAGAAACTATTTTTGGAAGATTTTTTTTAATTGATATTTGTTAACTTGATCGTTTATAGTTTTACTATTATAAACGTGATAATCTAACAAAATAATAAAGAGGCCTAAATTAAAGTTGGCTTAACTATCACATAGTCCTACTGTCTCAAAAATCGCCGATTATTTATAGTAGGTAAATGTCTAGCCACTGTGGCACTCCTCGATAGAACCACGTGTGAAACTGTAAGATTTGAAACGTGTCTCAATCTCTAGGACTAAGGTCACTTCCTAGACTGCGAGGACTTCAATTAGGACTACTTGGGAGGATCAGCACAAGGATGTGTGGCACTTGATATGTTCTTTGCTCGCAATGTTTAAACAGTCGTCGTCTCCCACCCTATTTTATTTTCTCTTCGGATTTGCGTAGACTTCGGGGCATCCTCAAACTACGGTAGAGGGGTGAGCTCTATTCATCCCTGGCCAATTTAATTTTCTATCTAGCCTAAAAGTTTTTTTCACTTATATATTATTACCTCCTCCTTTGATCCCCCTCACCCCCAATCTTTCGTAAATTAAAAATATTCAGACTTTAATGATTATTTGTAGAACCTAGTGAACCCGCTTGCTAAATTTTAGTTTCATCTCACACAAATAAGTAGTTATTTGTAATAGTTTTCTCACAAAGGAACAAAATTAAACACTGGCGAAATATTTTTTCATACAAGCAGCTTTATTCCAAAATAAATAAATCGTTAATGAACAATTACAACAATCCAACCAAATTCTTGTAAACTCATTAACACATCTACCTAAAAATATTAAAATCCTGTAACCTTTGTTATCCTGCTCTTCCCTCCAGCGTAGTCAATGACCCGATCGAGCCAGAGTCGAGAAGATTAGTTTACCAGTCCCTCATTCTTTGTCCTTCCATTAATCTATCTATCTTTGTTTTACTTGTTATTTCACATTCATTGTTTCAATAGCTATTTCCCTAACCATCAGTTTACACCATGTTCATGTAAGCTCTCGTTACCATGGCGCTATTTCGTTAGTCTTCTGTTTTCCCACATATCCGTCTGATTAAACCACATCCCGATTAGTCTCCATCTATCAGTCGTAACATCACCTTGTGTTCCCACACAACGACTTTGGTAAGTTTGTTTACCTATTTGTTTTTGTTTTTTTTCAAGGTTTAGGATAACGTTATTTTTTATTTTTTTTAACTCTCTGCAGTCTTCATAATAGTCTCTAATTTCATTTTACAATGGCCATGATTATGGTATAATCGTACCAAAACATGTCAGCAAGAATTGAATCGGCTTTATTTTAATCACCGATTACCTGATAAAGGAGTAATGGGACTAAACAAGAATAATACTTAGATTCTATACCTAAACTTATATTATTTACCAAAGTTGTATTCACAGTACAAGACCTTACAATTACATTCTTTTGTATCTCTTTGAGAGACGCTATGCCTACGAAGTTAATAGTATTTAACTATTCAACATCAGTGTTGGAATGTAATCTATGTGTTATCCTCAATTTTTGTTCTAGATATTTTAATTATATTTTAAAATGTTGTATATGTTATCTTTTTGACTTGTTGCCAACTTATGGTCTCATTATTGTAGTTGATGATGTTATTGATACATTTTTAAACTTATCATGACATATTTATGCTTGTTGAAAGTACAGTTTAACCAGTTTTTTGAACATTAAAATATATCAATTTCAACCTTTTAATAATTTTTAACATTTTATTAATTCATCAGTCTATTATATCCTTTCACTTTATATTGCTAATCTTAAGTTTTTATCTAGGTCTTAACCATAATCATTAATACTCCTTACTTTATTATTATTTAGAATATTTTCTAAAATGTTAGCAATGTAGATCAATAATAATAGTAATTTTATCAAACCAGATGTGAGTGATTTGACTCGACATAGGAACAGTGTTTCCAATGGCACAATCCATATACTCTTACCAAACCCTTCCTTCACCTCTGACAACACATGTATTAATTACAACTTGTGAATGTGTGGAATGCCTGGCCTCCACCGTCCATTTCATCTCACAATCACCCTACCATTACACATAAGCGTAAGTGTGTTATAACCCGAGCGGATAGTAAGACGCAGTGCTAATAATAAAAATAATAATAGTATGAAAACCCCTTAGGGCTAAATCAAATTTGAGAAACGCCCTTCTATTCATCCAGCTGGGATTTAAAAAAACTACCTACACGTTAACGGCAACCTTATTCAATGGGAATTTAACAGCTAGGATAATACTCAAGGGAAATAAACTAGTTTTAAAAATGACCTTAGCCTTAAAGTTTGTAGTGCTGCATATAATTTATTGAAGCAATGAAATTCATTGTAGACCTTCAGAAATCCCTTATTATTAAGAAATTATCAAGATATGCCTATAAGATCAAATAACCTATGGAAGGATAAAATTAACTCATTTTCATTTATATTTTACTCGCAATATCACTGTTCTAAATAGTTATAAGATATTTATCCAGCCTTTCTATAACAAATCAAGTACTTTTTAATAAGGTCAGAGTAGAAACTGTTAATCGAAGATTGTTTCAGTGAAGCTTTATACTGTAATTGTATTTCTCAGGTAAGGCAGGAAAACTCTGGGAGGAAAGAATGAAAGTCACGATGTTTGCTGATGACTTTATAGTATT
>CABFOW010000533.1:44987-60993 GCA_902141385.1 Timema californicum | reverse complement strand
ATGATTTTTCACGACCTAGTACATTTTCAGGAGATGAAGTCATCAAAGATGACAATTTTGTCAGGATACCAAAATGATTATTTGAGAATAGCGCCGAAATAAGGCTAGTTAGGCCAAAATGCTGTGAGTATTATTTTGTTCATAAAATTGCTACCGACAAATTACTTCTTTTGTATTATTTTTCTATGTCACATAGTTTTCGAGAAAATGGCGCCGGTAGGTGTTAATGCTGCAGCACTCTTAGGACAACAAAATGGTTTATCTTATATAGCGACGAAACTATGCGAGTTACGTAAAAATGTTAGGCATACTTATTTATTAAACATATTGTTTCTAACATATTAGCACTCTTGTAATTTTTCCCTACGGCGCACAGGTTTCGAGAAATGGTCCCGGAATATGCTAATACCGCAGCACTCACTGCTTTAGAAAATGTAATAAAACTTTGTTATGTAGTAATTCTTTTAGTACTATCAAAATTAAAAATTGGAGGATTGTTAAACAATTATGGTCGGAGAAGTACTATACAGAATTTATTTATTTTGAATACTTAAGAAAAAATGTATAGTAAAACGATTCACATATAAAAGGAAAGGCAGCTATTTTACATAAGGATTACCACCATCTAGGTTCTATTAATGTTTAAAGAGGAGGATAACAAAACTGTTTAGTCAGATGAGTATGCTACTATAGTAATTTTTGGGTTTATTTAAAAACCTAGTAAAACATCCATTACTTAAACATTATGCAATTCTAAGTCTTGATTCTCTACATTTCCGCACACAAAATGAACAACGATATACTTTTTAAAAAATTCTGCACGTGCAAGATTATGTGGCACACTTCAAACAAGAACAAGCACTAAAATTAGGTTGGGCACCTTTCTATATTTTTCTGAGGTTTTAGAGTATTGCCCACTTCCTCAAACCCCAAGTCCCGTGGATCTAAAGGCACAGATACATCATCAATACAATGCTGCCGTAGGTATGTGTGGAAATGATCCCTCATCAAGTGACCTTTTACACTATTGCTATTTGGAGATAAATCAGCAATGTCCATATTCTTACCATGATGAAACAGCCATAATTTGATTTGGTCTATACTCTGGAGTAAGTAAATGAGAACCCTTTCTTAGCAACTGCACTAAATATTATTCAGCTGGTTTCAAACAATTTCTATGTCTGTCCAATTACTTGGCATTCCAAACTGCACCAAGCATTTTGGCGGATCACAATATAGAGCTGATTTTTTTTGCTACAAGCCTCCAGACAATGCGCGAATAGCTGGATGCAGAAAGCACATCTCCTACCCTAAATCATTGTGAAGCTCATAAACAGCTAAGGTACGAGTAGAGTCACCAACAACAATCGCATCCACATTTCTTGTACAGCTAACTGATGGAGGGTAATTTATTGGAACAAAGCAAGGGCTAGTATGTCTGTGTAAGTACTAACGAGAACAATTTTCTTGAAACCAATCTGGGCTGTATGCTTTGCATGCACCATCACTCGAAAATCTGCTCCTGCCATGAAAAAATATTTAAGTTCGGGGTGATTTACTTCAACTGCATTGCACACTGAGCTACAACTTACGGATAAGGTACACTCAAGTTCTCCCGAAAACGCATTAAACATAGAAGTAATGCTAGTTTGGTTTTGTGTAACAGTTTTTTTTACAAAGTTTGTCATATGGTAGTGGAACATCCTCTAAAATCTCACTTTAGCTTTTCTTTAAACTTTCCTTAAAAAATTCACTATATTTAAAATGAAGCATGTACCTTCGTCTACCAGGAGTACTGGACTTTCTATATGAGAATGCTTATTTGTTGTTAATTATTTCAGGAGCATACTTTTATGGGGTTTTATTAAAGTTCCATCATCATCAAATAGCATATAGTTGATGATATTTCATATCCCAAAAGCTATTGCACATCAAGTCCTCACTCTTGTGATATTTGAATCATTCTGTGTGCTGAATTGGAAGATACTTTTTTCGTTTTCTTCTTGGGAACTGCAGGTTTTCCTTGGTGACTGTCAAAAGTTGACATATTTACTTTATGGATTATACTTGACAAGCGCATTGGTTTTTCTATATAACGCGTGTTGAGATAGATGCTGTACAAGTTATTACCAATATGACACATAGGCTATCCAGAATTTTACTCTTAGCATCATCAGTTACAAGTCTCTTTGTAATAAAATTATGTAGAGGGTTTGCAGTGTTTTCAACGGGATTCCCCTTTCATAGGATATATTTATCATCGTTACAACAAGGTTTTCAACATTCTGATTTTGTTTTCTCCAAAACTCGTGGTGAACACTTACATCCTCTGTACATGTTATGGAATCTTTTACTTCTCTAAAAAAATTATCACTAAGCGTTCATGATAGATTAGCTCCCATTCAGCCACAAACTGCTTCCGTCTAGTACTTCCTATTATTTCTGATGGACTTTATGGACTTTTCTGCAATCTGTTGATGGTCTGTTCAAGTGCCATGTCACACGCAACAGCTGTAAAGTTGTGATTATTACTATTCACAACATGTTTTCCTCTTATGAACAATTCAAACACATGGGGAGCTGTCTCGTTAAGTTTCCTCATGTCTTCAAGGTAAAGTGAACCCCAGCTCAGAATTTACACAGTCAAACACGGCTAAAATCGGCTGAAGTTTTTGAATTGTCTCAAGATGCAGCTCCCAAAGTTCCTGACGATCAGACCTAATTAGATTTTTCAGAAACACAAGCAATATCATATAAGTATTCCAGTATCTAAACTGCTCAGAATATTTTCTTCCTTGTTCAACTGCTGCAGCATTGGCACCTTCCTGCGCCATTTTATCGAAAAAAAATGCCTTGTAGAAAATAATACTAATAGAAATAATTTTTTGGCAATAGTGTGGTGAACAAAAAGGTATTCTTAATATATTTGTGTTGCTCACATAGTTTCGTCGCTATATAAAATAAATCATTTTGTTATCCTGCGAGTGCTGCGGCATTAACACCTTCTGTCACCATTTTCTCTAAAACTATGTGACATAGAGAAATAATACAAAAGAGATCATTTGTCGGAAAAGATTTGGTGAAAAAAATTATCTATACTCAAAATTACTAGAGAAGTGTGCCCAGATCCTGGATTATAAGAACGGAATAAGGAAGTGAAATTTAACATGGTGAAGTGTGAAGTGATGATGATGACATGGAAGAGGATAAGGCCTAGTAAAGCTATAAAGTTGGATGGAGTAGAGCTGAGAAAAGTACAGAACGTAAAATGTCTTGGAAGCGTGATTGAGGCGAAAGGTGGAAGTAGAGAGGATCTAATGAAAGGACAGCAGGGAGAATTGTTCTCTGAGTGTGTAAGAAACGTGCTACCTTAAAGAGAATTGCCCTTCAAGTCTAAGTAAGTTTTTAACACGGCGTATTTTGTAATCATTATCACACGTGCAGCAGAAAAGTGGAATTAATAGGAATAAAGTTTGTGAGGAGCATGTTAGCTGTCACGAGGGGAAAAAAAGATAAGAAATGAAGTTATCTGGGAAAATTGGGGGTACAAGGAGTACTTTATATAGTAGAGGAGGCAAGAGTAAGATGGTATAGGCATGTAATGAGGATGGAGGTGATGATTCACAAGAAAATAATGGAAATGACGTAGAAAAAAGACCGCGAGGAAGGCCGAGAGAGAAAGGGAGGAGCAGATAACAGAAAGTGCGCAAATGAAAGGAGAATAGTGATGGAAGAATAGTGGAAGATGGTGACATTTTACTAAAGTGACCCGGCCAATGGCTGGAAACAGTTTGTGATGATAATGATTTCCTTAAGGAAAACCTTGCGGAGAAAATATCTTCCTTTAATCAGGCGGTGCCCTGAAGCTAGTAAATTCTAGTTATTTTTGTAAATAATTTCCCTGACATTTTCTTGCATCACAAATAACAACCTTACACTATGCAGGTCCTTAAATCTGTTTTAAAAACTTTTTAATGCATAAGTATTTAATTCAAATTCTCAAGTTTTGTCAAATACTAATATTCTTCTATAGGATTTGAGTACTAATCCATGTTTACTTACCTCGAAATATTTTTTTGAACATAATCCTTTGTATAAATTGATAGAAATTCATCATTTGACGAGTTCATTTGGGTAGATTTAAAATACCATTACATTTATTTGGGAAATAAATTTTGGCAGCGTTAAGTGATGATAATTCAAGACTGACAACTTTACAGTCGCCTTATTGTTTCCATAGCGAACCAAACAATAATTAAATTATTTGTACTAGTATAATTGGAGGCACAGAAAAACCGCACTATCGATATGAGCTAATTGTTTTGGTATGTCCATTTTAAAATAAATCTTTTCAAATTCCAACCTTAGGCTAGTTTATAAATGTTAAATTGATAATACTATTATAGGCTAAAAAAATTGTATTAACGAAATATAAACATTTCGTCAATATATCTATGAATCTTGTAACCTAACACAAATATCGTATTTGTTTGAATTCATTTTGGTTAATACTAAACAACTTTAACGATGGGTATAGGTACTTTTACCGTCAACTTTCCAAGCATAATATACAGGGGACGTATGCGATTTATAGCTCATAATAATTATGGGGGTAAAGGGAGGAGGGGGAAATAGAACTAACTCATTTTTACTTTAAATTAAAGCATAAAAAACTAATTGGTTGACCTTGAATAACACGAAATATATAACTGAATTAGTTTTAAAACTCACAAAGAAGTTACCTTAATCTTTATGTATTGCTACAAAAGTAGATTTTTAAAGTTCTGAATAAAACAATTCACTGTTTCTTTTACTGTACTTGAGTGTCCCATTTTAGCCAATTATTGTGGAGACGTGTCCCCCCCTGTCCACCCGATCCTGCTAACGACGCCAATGCAAGGATACATAAACATTGATTTGATCCATTCGCTACTAGCTACATAAATTCCAAAACCTGTGATAGAAAATACATAATTAGAGACAACCTGGACACCTGTGAGTAGATTTGATGCGAAAGTCAATACAATCTTGGTTTCAGTGACCTAAGGAGTGGTTTAACTAAGGATAATAAATATTTTTTTAATTAAGTTGAAATTCCTTTAATAAGTAGGCCTTTGATGTGTTTTATAAATCAAATATGCCAGAAATAATATCATAAAGTCTAATCAAGGAATTTAGCTGTTCTGTAAAATTTTATTTTGTTAACATTAAAATTAAACAAAATAATATTTAAAATAATTGATCAGTTATAATTTAATTTATTTAAATTCAAATCAGTTTTTATAGTTACGAAGGATCAAACTTACTTATCCCTGGGTTTTTTTTTATAAGAAAAGCCATTTTTAATGAAAAAGTAGTAAAATTTAGTTCGGTAAAACATGCGTATGATGTGTATTACTACGCATTTTTATAGCATATTAAGGAAAAATAAGTTCATTATTTATAATCCACTCAGTAGTGAATAGATCTATATAATGCTACACTCAAACATTATTTTATAAATAATACTTTAGTAATTATTATTCTATTATGCACCTCCATTAAAAAACATTATATGAATAAAACAAAATATTTCTAACGAGAAAAAATATTAATATGTAGTGAATACATATATTATACTACGCACCATAAATTTAATAGGCCACAGCGAGTGCGAAAGGGTCTACCAATTCTACCAAGAAAGATATTTTCACATAACTTTCAGGGTTATTTTACATGCCATAATGTACATATTGACATGGGACTAACGGCTTTACTTCTCCTCTGAAAGAAGCTGTGCTAGGGATTTTTATCACTCAAGAAAAGTCTGTCGATATCGTCTGTGTTTGAACCCACGAACATTGTGTCCTGAAAAGAGCACTTAGCCCCAAGACCACCGAGTACGACTCGCGACAGACTTTATTACATAAGTTAATATATATAACATGTGTACAAGTCAAATGTATGCATAAGTACTTTAAAATTAAGTCATAGTCTGGTTATCCATTGATTACAAATTTCTAGAGATTAAGTGGTAGCCTATTGATGACCAATTTATGTCGCGGATTGTTAAGTGATGTCCTTTTGATGACAAATCTAAACAAGCCGCATACAAACTGTTGATAAATTTATATATTATTCATATAAACTGATGATCTATTTATGATCAATTTATATATTTTTCATATTTACTGATGGCTCATTGACGGCCAAATTTTAATATTCTTTTGATTAACTGATAAGCTTATGTCACGACCCTACCCCCCATGGACTCATTCTGTCAGGATATTTTGTGGTAGGGGTAAGGTTGCCGGCAAGGTAGCTGTGTGGGTTCAGAATAAGATGCATGTTTGTGAATTTTTGTTTAATAGTATATATAGCACCACGTCTTACTACTCGTTCGGGTTATACGCTTTAAGTACTAATTACTCTAATGGATTAGGAATTGGGAGGGTTGAATTAGAGGAAGTGAACCCACATTTGCGTGGAGGGAGAGTGGAAAACCATCTAGGAAAAACCTCCCCAGTTCACCCGACCTAGATTCGAACATCGATCTCCCCGTCCTCAGCAGTCGAACTCAACACGACAAGAGCATTAGCCAACTACGCCACCGAGGCGGGTAATAGTAGATACTAAAGGATTATACTAAATCTTATGTTGGTCGTAAGATAAAGAATAAGAAGAATGGACACCCATGCTCGTGGAAGAACTTTCTTAACTCGCGAATACTTAGACCGATTAAGTTGACTGTTACTACACGGTGCCTCTATAAAGAATTTGATCCCAGGAGCCTTGGTTCCAACGATATCCTACAAGTACTAGTACTATCGATGACCCGAAGATACCGTCTGTATCGATAAGGCGTCAGGCAGCGTGACTGCCCACGAGATAGATGGAATTTTGACCAGGAACCTCCCCCCTTGTTGGCAAAACGTCAAGGTATTTTATACCAATATATGGGCCTTTTTCAGGCTCTCTGGTTTAAACATTGTTATGAGTTGTTAGTGCAATACTGAAACCTCTTTAGTATTTTACTTCATAGATGCTAAGTCGGCAATTATAGTCCATGTGTCAAATAGAGTTATGTACGTGTATACAACTCTCTACAACTTACACAACAGTAAATACAAATATTTAAATATTTTTCGGTGGTTATAACACTTATCTATATTTGTTTCAGATTAACTGGTGTCCCGCTGTTATGGAGAATAGGAGACAAATACGCCAATTTTAATAATAATAGCCTGCCTTTAAGATCAATTTGATGAGAATGAGACTGTTAAATATACATAGATATATAAAAAAGCAGTGCTGTGAAGCGCTGAAACATCAAATACGTTAATTACCCAAATAATGCATTAAGGCAATGGCCGTGTCTGACTAGAACGTCTTCTTCAAAGTGGATATACATAAAGATATGTTGCAGTTTTCGTATATTGCAGTTAAAGTGATGTTTTATAGTGTGGAGAATATTCAGAGAGAGAGATACAGATAGGAATATTAAGGACAGACCACGCACAGGTCATTCTCGTGTGAAAACAGACCTGATCGCTACACAGAGATTTTAGCGTGGTGTTGTCCAAGTTACACCCCCATTCGAGTAACTAGGATTATAATTTCTGATCAGACAGTGCGTAGGAGAGTGCAGAAATGTCAACTCCAATCTCGCTGATCCATCAAACGTCTCATAATACGACCACCAAACCGGTTCTGTAGAGAAAACTGGGCAACCACACACAAAAATTTAACCATGCAACAGTGGAGCAATATTTTGTTTTGCGATGAAAGTAGAATTGTACTGATGCCCAACACAAGACTTACAATAGTTTTGAGAGAGAGAGTCTGTACGCAGTCACCATTATATAGACATGTGAAGCAGGTTCACGCTTTCGACGGGGAATCTGTGTTGATTTAGGTTGGGATGTTTGGCCATCGTGGAACCCATTGTGCTTCTATACAGGAGGACAGGAGGGCAGTAGGTCACCACTTCATCGTGACAATGCCACGCCACACCTTACACACGTGATTCGGCAGCTTCTATAATGCAATGACATCGTCAGAATGGAATGGCCTGTACAATTACCGGATGTGAATCCGATTCAGCATGCTTGGGACATACTTTAAAAGGCCATTAGTCGTAGTCCCCACCCGCCTGAGAATGTTCAGAAGCTTTTCGGTGCTGCGTCGGAAGAAAGAGACAATTTTGCAATAGGGGACATGAATAAGCTGATGCGTAGCATGCCTGCCAGAGTATAGAAGTTCTTCCTTAAAGGGGTAGAACAACCACACTACTGAGTAGGCATGTAAAGGTGTCCAGTGAATGGAGGAGAAAATGATGCCTAGTACTCGTTGATTGACTCATTAAAATTAAGTTTGTTTCCTTAAAACTTCTGATTTTTTCATGAGTTTCTATTTTCAAGGTGTTTCGTTTTAATTTTTTGATTCTGTTTGATTTTTTGAACGTATAATACGATCACAAACAAATGTATTAACCTTGAATATAGTATTATGCAAAACTTTGTTGATGTGTATATTATATTATATTGTGTATAAATGGAATAAAACATACAAATAAAACTAATTGTTTTGTATTCTTTGTTAATATAAATGTTAATCGGTTAAATTTCACTTTCTTGTTAATTTATTGCTACCTTACAGGTAGAAAAAGTATTTAGATTGTAAAAAGAAAAAACCTATTTCAAGATTTTGATAAATGTCCACGTTTCATGACCCTCTGAAAAAAACAAAAAAGTAGTTTTCACAATGCTGTCTGTCTGTACCTTGGAGTAAACCCTAAACTATTTTACCGATCGGACTAAAACTTGGTATCTGTCTTGATTTTTAATAGTAATAATATTAACGTGTTGCGATTGCTAATATTTGTGACAAAATAAACAAACTGGCACGGATGATGAAAGATAAAATATAATTCTTGAAAACGTGAGTACGCCGTGTTCGTCATCTTGCTAGTGCAAAAAACAGTAGGCCAATAGGCCTAATAAAAATTAAATAAATCCAAAATGCAACATCAAGACCAAAACAATTTGGAGGAAGGAGCTATAAGTCATGAAGAGGTAGTGGCAGAACATCACACGGACTTGGTTTAGTCAATGCAGGATGTTCTGAAACTAATTTTGGCACGTGACCACCAGCGTGATCAAACACTTTTTTTTTTAATAATACGGTCGCAACAACAGCAAACACCAGAACCAACTTATAATATAATTCTTAGCTTACCCAAAACCATCCCCCACTTTGATAGTGAGCTATCAGGAATGAACGCGTCTGAGTGGCTACGGATTATCAACACCACGGTGGAACTCCTAAATGGCAAAATACATTCAAGTTGGAGTCTGCTAGGACTCCACTCACAGGTGCAGCTCAACATTGGTATTGATCCCATCTATTAGAAATAGTCAGTTGGAACAAATTCGAGCATCAATTTCGACTAACCTTTCTGGGGACATTAAGCCTTCCTGAAAAATCTTACCAAGTGAAGAGCCATGTTAAAGACAAAAATGAAAACACACATTTTTATTTTCATGATAAAGTGTGGCTGTGTAGAATCCTGGGATTAGAGTTCCCAGACACTACAAAACAACTTGCGATTGAACTGTGGTCGTGATGTTAATTAAGTACTCTCATCATGAGCAAACACCTTGGTGCGGTGGATTATCCCCTTCATGATATAAAAGAGTTAGAAGAAGTAAATACACAGTGATCAAAACTTGTTGCAAATCGTCCTGGAAAACAGGTTTCGTGGCTATCAAATGGGCAACCTAGTTTAGGCCTACGATCCAGAAATGACATGAGCAGCTTTCAAGACAGTAATCAAGCAAGAGGCCGGCCATCTCGAAATGAAATAAAGCATGAACGGCCAGCTTCAATGTATTATCAAAATGAAAAATGGGAACCACGTTGTTTATCTATCAAAAATATGGACACATTTCTCGAGACCTCGGAGACAAGAAGACTAATAGAATGTTTAGCTTGTTGCCAAGAGGGCCACCCAAGCGTTCCTGAACAAACAGGAACAAACAAGTAGAAGAACATTTTAAAATCACTAGCACCGAGAGGAACATAACTGGTGATTTGGAGAACTACCTTATCATTATTTCATGTAATTAATAGTGTTGTACCTCACATGGTCCAACGATCGCACACTTGTTGATCCATGGTAACTACGCACGTGTTGTGTAAATACAACCCTTTTCACGACCCTCTCTCGCACGCGTCTCATCCACATACACCCATCGCCATCTTCTTCTCTTACTACACTCCGTTTACCACAACCAGTCTCGCCAACCTCACGCAATATGTTTTAGTGAGTCTCTAACACTCGGCCATCCTGTAGCACTCGTCGTCCTCGATGAAGTCTGTTCACACATGACATTAACAAATACGCTCTTAAATAATCCTTAAACTGTCTTATCACTAGATGATGATATACACAATATACAATGGCACACAATACCATAATAATAGCAACACTCCGGTGACAAAATCCCTTAGGTACTTGGGCCGACGCCGTTCTCGAATAGGTTGAGTCCTTGGGTTGTATTGATCTCTTCCAGTGTCACCAACATCAGAGCTTTCTGAAACTGTCACAGGACTGATATCAGGTTTGGTTGTCTTAAGCTTCGATCCAATTGACGTATCATCTTCTGACTCATCACTCATGGGTTCACCATCATCAATCTTGTCTCTGTTACCCCATGACTTGAGTTGAGAGACGTGCGCAGTGGTGGCATAGTGTTTCTGTTTAACATCTCCTGTCAATTGACTAACTCAATAAGTGTTGCCATCTGGGAACACTTTCAGCACCACAAGAGGACCTCTGTACTTCAACTGCCCCTTTGTTGGTTCGCCAGTATGCACTGGTGGGCGTCGCATCATCACCACTTCTCCAATGTCAAAACTTGGATGAGTATTCCTTTTCTTATCAAAATATGCCTTCTGGTGGAGCTGTTCTGCTATGATTTTGTTGCGTACGGTTTCCTGTATTTCTGCGGGTGGTTGGTACGTGCTGTTCTCAGGTACATCAGTGAGATTCCTAAGTGCCCCATCGTGGTGTGGAGGTCGATACCCGTGAATTGCCTCAAAGGGTGATATCCCTGTAGTCTTGTTGATAGCGGTTTTGAGGTCACGTTGAATCTTCTTCAAATTCTTATCCCAGTCCTTTAAGTCTACCCACTGTGATGAAACGGATATCATCGGTGTCAAGGTTTGGTTCACTCGTTTTACCTGTCCATTGGCTTGGGGTGCCTGGCAGAGTTTAGTACATGGTGTATTCTACGTGAAACACAAAATTCTTCAAATACATGTGAAGTGAAACACGTTCCTCGGTCACTGATTATGTTTTCCGGTAGACCACGCTCGTAAAAAAAAAAGATCAAGGCACTTCAATACACTTTTGGTGGACGTATCACGCACTGCATAGATATGCACAGATTTTGTAAGGTTATTCACAATTACAAGTAGTTCACAATTACCCTTTGAGCTTCGAGGAAAAGGTCATAAATGATCGATGTGCACAATTTTTAACGGACGAGTGCCTGGATGTATTGGGTTGAGCAGCCCAGCTTTTGGTCCCCCTGGGACCTTACTCTAGAGGCACTCAAAGCAGTGAGCTATATGATGCTTAACATGCCGTTTCATGCCGGGAAACCAATAGTTTTCTTTCATCTTAGCAACAGTACGGTCGACTGCAAAATGTCCAGACAAGTCATGAAATTTAACAGTAAGACTTTTTCTCATCACTTTAGGGATAACAAAAAGTTTGGATGTCTGCTGATTATGATTCTCAATCTTACACACTTTCCCATTTACAAGTTTCAAATCAACTACCTTGCTACGCTCAGCTTTGTTTCTGTGTTGTTGGGGCAATTTGAGTATGCGCCTAATATCCCTTAATTCTGGATCACTATATTGTATTGCTAGTACTTGATCCTCAACAGATAGGGTCAAAAACACCTCACACCTATCACTAATCACTTATGCCATGGTATCTTGTTAGCAGATCACTGGTGCACGGCTCATGGCATCCACGCGGGCCATCTTCTCAGCTGGTCTATGTTTTACTTCGAAGTCATATTCCTGTATACAATTGTACCACCTAGCAATCTGTGGGTTGGTCGTTCGCTTTCCATTCATGTAAACTAATGCTTGATAATCAGTCACCACTGTAAATTTAATGCCTAGCAAGAATTGTCTCAAGCGGTCCATGGACCACACTATTGCCATTAATTCAAGTTTGCTTGATTGGTAATTAGCTTCCACATCTGTAGTTTTCTTGCTCACACAGTATGTTAAGTGCATACGAGCATCTACACCTTCTTGTAGGAGCATTCCAGCCAACCCCTGAGCACTTGCATCTGTGTGTAGTTCAGTGACTGCATTAGGATCGTAAAGCTTAAGCACAGGCTCCTGGATGAGGGTAGTCCTGAGGTCTTCAAATGCCTTATTCTGCTCTTCGTCCCACATATACTGAGCGTCTTTTCTTAATAAGCGACTGAGTGGTTCAGCTCTTTCGGCATAGCAAGGCGTGAACCGTCTGAAGAATCCAGTGATCCCTAGAAACCTTCTTACTTCATGGACAGAATTGGGCTTAGGAAACTCACTGATTGCCAATAACTTGCATGCCCCGGGTTGTATGGCGCCTTCTCTAATCACAAACCCCAAGTACTCAATGTTTTTCTTCCCAAACTCACATTTACTTAGCTTGCGTGTAAGGTGAGCCTGTCTCAAGGCTTCAAAGACCAGTCTTAATCCATTTATCATTTCTGGCCAATGTTTTGCGGGGATTAGGATGTCGTCCAGGTGGCACATCGCTATTGTATTTCCATCTAATGCACGGTTCATCACACGCTGGAACTCAGCTGGTCCGTTAGTAAATCCAAACACCATTCTTTCAAATTGACCTGTTTCCTCTGGTGTAACAAACGCAGTCTTCTCCTTCGCCTCCTCAGTCAAGGGAATTTGTAAGTATCAGTGGGATAAGTCAAGTACCGTGAAGAACTTGCTACCAGAAAGTTGTTCAAATTGGTCATCAATGTGGGGTAATGGATACCTATCCTTTATGGTTTGTTGGTTTAGCCATCGATAATCAACAACCAGCCTATTTTCTCCGGTTTTCTTTCTTACCAGTAACACTGGACTCACATATGGCGACTTAGTCTCAGTCACAATGCCGTGATCCTTCCATTCCTTGACTATTTCTCTTATAGCTTCCTTTTCTTGTATGTTCGTTCGATACAGTTTGCATGCAACCAGTTTGCTGCCAGGAACCTCAACTATGTTCATTTTGGTCAAATCAGTGCATCCTAACTCTGACAGGTTTGAAGCAAAACAATCACTAAACTCACTCACTAAATTCACTAATGAAAGTATGTCTTGTTCGTTAGCACAATCATCGATAAGGAGGTTTTCTCTCTCAATAATCTTACACTTTGAGCCATTGCCACTGATCTGTGTAGGCCCATATAGATCAACATCCACTATGTTCACTAATTCACCACGACCCACACTGACATTTTTCTTCATGTACATCTCTTCAGTACTTGTATTTATGATTTGTATGGAGAACTCCTCGTTCTCATCTGGCTTATAAATAGCGCCACCAAACATTAGCTGGCCGTCTTGAGCTACATTCGACACAACTTGAACAAAATTAAAGCTATTCCCTTGCAATTTGTTGGCTGATAGTGTACGCAGTTTAATTGATCTATCCTTTGTCACTGTTGGTAGATTTAATTTCTTAAAGGGATCTTCGTCGGCATTCCCAACAAATAAATTTTCTCCTAACTTAACAAATGCCACACTTGGCAGTTCTGTCAAAGACCTTCCGATGATGACCTCAGTGCTTTGTGTATTGTCTGGGACAACCAGCATCTCCACATCACCTCCTAATGAACTATCCATAGATATATCCGCAACTATTCTTCCCAATGAAGTGATCACATGTTGTGTGTTTCCAAACCCATGTAAACTCTTTTTACAAGGTTGAATTGGCAACCCAGACTTGGTGGCTGCTGTGGCTTGTATTGTGCAACAGGAACTGCCTGTGTCTATTAACGACATAAATGACACAGCTGCTATCTTAACTTCCTTCAAGTATTTCTCCAAATCTGCAGTTGTGTTCCTCTCGGTGCAATTGATATGAATATGTTCTTCCGCTTGTCTGTTTCTATTAGTACAGAAACGCCTGGTATGACACTATTGGCCACAAGCTAAACATTTTATAAGTCCTCTTGTCTACAAGCAGTTTCAAGAAATGTGTCCATATTTTTGACAATTAAAACAACGTGGTTCCCGTTTTTCATTTTGATAATAAACTTAATCTGGCCGCTCATGCTTTATTTCACTTCTAGACGGTCGACCGTTTGCTTGACTAATTTCTTGTGAGTTGTTCATGTCACTTCCAGTTTGTAGGCCTAGCCTAGGTTGCTCATTTGATCTCCAGAAAACCTGTTTCCCAGGACGAGCTGCAACACGTTTTGATCGCTGTTCATTCACTTCTTCGAAATCCCTTATGTCATGAAGGAGGTCATCCAGATCATCATTATGTTTGCTCATGACGAGATTACTTAATTCACGTGACCACAGACCAATTGCAAGTTGTTTCTTAGTGTCTGTGAACTCTAATCCCAGGGTCTTAGATAGCCTCACTTTATCATGAAAATAAAAATTTGTGTTTTCATTTTTGTCTTGTACACGGTTCTTCATCTGATCGAACTTTTCTGGGAGGCTTAGTGTTCCCACAAAGGTCCGACGAAATTGACGTTCGAATTAGCCCCAACTAACTATTTCTGATAGACGGGATCGATACCAATGTTGAGCTGCACCTATGAGGTGAGTCCTAGCAGACTCTAACGTGAACGGATCTGGCCATTTATGGAGTTCCGCCATGGTGTTGATTATCTGTAGCCACTCAGACGCGTTGATTCCTGACGACTCACCATCAAAATGAGGGTTGGTTTTCGCTAAGTCAGGCATTATATTATACGTTGGTTATGGTATTTGCTGTTGCTACGATCTCATCATTTCAAACAGGATTTGATCACGCTAGCGGTTGCTTTCCAAGATTAGGTTCAGAACATCCTGCATGGACATAACCAAGTCCGTATGATGTCCTGCCACTACCTCCTATGGCTTATAGTTCCTTCCTCCAAATCGTTTTGGTTTTGTTGTTGCATTTTGTATTTGATTTTTGAAGGACTATTGGAAGTTAATTCACAATTTGTTAGTTTTCATACACACGTAACTAAAGATATGTAATATATATATATATATATATATATTTGTTTAAGTGTTTTCCATGCTAGCAAGATGGCGACCACGGCGTACCCACGTTTTCAAGTCTTATTTTATCGCTCGTCATCCGTGACGATTTGTTTATTTTTTCAAAACTTTTTTGTTTGTTTTATTAGCAGTTGCAACCCGTTATTATTACTATTTAAATTCAAGACGTGTATCTTAAATGAAATTTACGACTGTGTATCACAACTTAAATAACGCGTCAGGTGTTTTATGCCATTAAACACATGGGACACCGGTTACGCACTTAACGAAGAAATTGATATATTTTGTGTTCATCCTACTTCTGATTTGTTGTAACTCACATGGTCCAACGATCGCACACTTGTTGATCCATGGCGCACGTGTTGTGTAAATACAACCCTTTTCACGACCCTCGCTCGCACGCGTCCCGTTCACATCCACCCATCACCATCTTCTTCTCTCACTACCCTCCGTTTACCACTGTAGCATTGTTTGCCACAAGCTACCCGAAACCAAACAAAAACAATCAACTTTCCTATTTTACCAACTCCATCGGCGGTCGGCTCGGCTACACGACTACAAGCACGAACAACACGACTGATCGCAACATACTGAGGGCCGCGCCTATCACAACATTCTGCAACGACTTTCCCGCAGCAAAAATCTTCAGCAAGGAAGAAGAAACACCTATGCTCAAGTCTGCCGCCGAGACGCTAGTAGAACATTCCACGCCTCATTATATTCTTTG
>CABFOW010000533.1:13164-44333 GCA_902141385.1 Timema californicum | reverse complement strand
AGTACTATATATTTTCTCTAAGCATAAGGGACTTTAATTTATATTACTCCATGTTAGATGTTAGGTTTTGGCCTTTTGCTTATTGAAATATAATGTCATTAGATTCCATTTATTGAATTGCTCTGTTCATATTTTAAGTTTAATCGTTCTCTCTTGAACTTAGAGTGTTAGGCACCAACAGCGCGCGTATGAGAAGTTAATGATAGCCGACTAAGTGTTGGGTAAATATTTGTTTAGTGTTGGCGAGTTATTATGGGTTTATCTGACTAACGTCAACTTTAGCTTTCTGTAAGTTGGGATATTGTATATTCTTCCCGTTTATGGGAAAGAGATAATAAACGGCTGACAGGAAATAACTCTATATTTTTATGTTGAACATTGACATTTACGCTAAGGTTATTGTCAAGTCAGTTATTGTTTTTTCTGCTTAACCCAGTTTTATTAGCGAAGCTATTCGCTTATACGTTCTGCGCCCTCCCTATGAGGCCATGACGCAAGATTGCATATGTTGTATACTCTATTATTTTTTTTAGGCTATTGCTTTCAATAAATTGTTGTCCATATCTTGTTGAATCTAAATAAAAAATCTCTTGACTATTATGTTTGTATTTATCTTTTTATATGCTCATCCTTAGGTAGGTTACTTCAACTAAAATATGTTGTCTAATAATCAAACCAGAGGAGTAGTCACGTTCCTAGTTAATTACATGTATTATTGATATTAAGGGTGACCGCAGGGACGAGTCCCGCAATAGTTCTTATTGCGTGTGCTGGGCTCCAGTTAGGTTTTGCCCAGTTTTACTTTGCTTTTTTACTCACCCAGCACACTCTAAATTTTTCTTCTAGCTTATTATTATTATCTTTTGTATTTGGACACGCCTAGTTAGGCGTAACGGTTCACCACAACCTCACGCAATAAGTTTTGGTGAGTCTCTAACAATAGACACCTGCAGTTCATGTTGTACAATACAAACCACGACAGCCTTCAAATCTGGGGTGCCAATCCAAACTTGTGAAAATAGTTTACATGGGTTTGGAAATACAGAAAATGTGGTCACATCTTGGGAAGAATAGCTTCGGATGTATCCAAGGCTGGTGCAGTAGGAGGTGAAGTGACAATGTTGGTTGTCCCAGACAGTGCACAAAATACTGAGGTCATCATAGGAAGGGCTTGGACAGAACTGCCAACTGTGGCATTTGTTAATTTAGGAGAACATTTATTCGTTGGAAATGCAGACGAAGATGCCTTTAATAAATTAAATCTAGCAGCAGCAGCATCAAAGAACCAATTACATTTCGGACATTTTCGGCCAACAAATTACAAGGGAATAGCAGTAATTTTGTTCAAGTTGTGTCAAATGCACCACAAAACAACCATCTAATGTTTTATGGCGCTGTTTATAAGCCAGATGTGAACGGAAGGTACTCCATACAAATTATAAATACAAGTAATGAAGAGATGTACATGAAGAAAAATGTCAGTGTGTTCGTCGTGTATAAGTAAAGAAAGTGGATGTTGATCAATGTAGGCCTATACATCACATCAGTCATAATGGCTCAAAATGTAAGATTATCAAGATATAGATAATTGTGCAAGTGAACAAAACATAATTTCATTAGTGAATTTGATGAATGAGTTTAGTGAGTGTTTTGCTTACAACCTGTCAGAGTTAGGATTCACTGACTTGATCAAAATTGATATAGTTGAGGTTCCCGGCAGCCAAACGTATTGAACGAACATACAAGAAAAGGAATATAAGAAAAATAGTAAAGGAATGGAAGAATCACGGCAATGTGACGGAGACTAAGGCACCATATGCGAGTCCAGTGTTACTGATAAGAAAGAAAACGGGAGAAAGACTTGTCGTTGATTACCGATGTCTAAGCCAACAGACCATAAGGGATAGATATCCATTACCCCACATTGATGACCAACTTGAACTCTGTGGTAGCAAGGTATTACCGGTACTTAACTTAGCCCACGGATATTTACAAATCCCTGTAACTTATGAGGCGAAGGAGAAGTCTGCATTTGTGAGATCAGAGGAAATAGATCAATCTGAAAAAATGGTATTTGGTTTTACCAATGGACCAGCTTAGCTACAACGTGTTATGAATCGTGCATTAAGTGGATTACGAAATACAATAGCGATGTGCTACTTGGATGACATCATAATTCTCGCCAAACATTGGCCAGAAATGCTAAATAGATTAAAGCTGGTCTTCGAAGCCTTGGAACAGGCTCACTTCATATGCAAGCTAAGTAGATGCAAATTTGGGGAGAAAACCATTGAGTGCTTGGGGGTTTGTGATTAGAGGTGGCACCATACAACCCGGGCCACGTAAATTATTGGCAATCAGAGTGTTTCCTAAGCCTGGTCTTATGTTCCTAGGGCTCACCGGATTATTTAGAGGATTCACTCCTCGCTATGCTGAAAGAGATGAACGATTCAGTCGCTTAGCAAGGAAAGACTTGTCAGTATATGTGGGGAAAAGAGCAGAAGTCATGTGTAGTCGATGGACTGTTTGAGATAAAACTTACTAGGCAATAAGTCAATGTTGACTGAATGTCAAGCATTAGTTTACATGAATGGAGAGTGAACGACCAGCCCCACAGATAGCTAGGTGGTACAATTGTATACAGGATTATGACTTTGAGGTAAAACATAGACCAGCTGATAAGATAGCCCACGTGGATGCTATGAGCCGCATTAATTGAGGAATATTATGCATATACTCAAACTATCCCAACCACACATAGCTAAAGCTGAGCAAAACAAGGTAGTTAATTTGGAAACTGTAGACGGGAAAGTGTAAAACTATTTAGGAAAAAACATTCACAGTTACCCGACCGGGATTAGAACCAAGATCTCCCCATCATCAGCATTCTAATTTATTACTAGTGTGACGTCTTAGACTAGCCCATCAAACTCGTTTAATCATAAGGGCGATATTGAAAACAAAATATGTGGCAAGGCCGCATTACCAAAGATTTAGAAATTGTCACCATCATTAGTAAAGAGAAATTCATTTTAGTAACTTATTTTTATATAAAAATATTCTATTATTTGAAATTTATTTTATTTATTTCATTTTTTCCAAAAAATTTGAATTTTTTTATTTGCATCTGACCTAAGGCCTACCTGCCTACCAGGCCAAATGAAAACGACGCCTTTGCATACAAGACAAACAATAATACTATCTAATTAAACAAAATATTCACGCTCCCACTATTTCTGAAACAGACGACCTTCTATTTCCCCTAAAACAAATTATAATAAATCATACAAGACACCTTGCAACGGAGGAAAAACGAGATTGATTTCATTATTTTTGCTGGAGTAATGGGAATAGCCTGAACTGCTGCTTTATAAAAAAAACTCTGGAGTATGAAACTACTAATGAACATTATCTCTTCAATGTTCATTGGAGGGTCTGACAAACTGCAAATATCATAAATACCCGACCAATGTTGCCCAAGACCAGTTAGCAATATTATGCCAGTAGCAAGGCTAAATTTTGCTAGTTCCCCCAAAATAATATCAAAATTCCAAATTTCACTTTTTATCCATTATTTTTTCCTAGTAGTTAATTTTTTTTAATATACCGCGGTTACTCTACCCCTTCTATCCCATCTGCTTTGTTTAAAAGTTGGTGGCATTGTCTTGGATATACGCTGCAATGATATTGCCACGCTAATGCTATCAGCTAAACTTTTCGGAAGGTGGACAAGAGTCACTATACCAGGTTTCTATTACCCGCTATCTCTCTTACTCACCGACACCATACAGTCACATTTATGAAAATGTAAATGTCAGGCCCAATTGAATGTTGGCTCATTATAAGCTCCGCAAACGCCGCACAGTATCATATACCAGGCCACATTGAATGTTGGTTCATTATAAGGTTGGTGGGCTGCACAAAATCATAAATCAGACCGCATGCAGACAAAGTTTGACATGCCTGTCTTGGGCCATGCAGACATTGGGTCCAAGTAGCCTGGAGTTAAAACTACTGGAGACCCTGCACTCCTTGTATTTTTTTTTAGCGCCGTGTCTTACTACCCATTCAGGGTTTACGCTCATGTACTAAAAATGCTAATGGTTGTTTTTAAAGATTAGAAAGGCTATATTTAGAGAAAGTGAAACAGCATTTGCGTGGATGTGGAAAACCATTTTGGAAAAACCACCCTCAGTACACCCGAATAAGATGTGAATCTCAATCTACCAATCATCTGCAGTCTAGTCTACTGGGAGAGAAGCGCCTTGAGCCATGCAGCCACTAAAGCGGGATCTTTGTACTTGATTGGGATTATTCTCATACAAGGCAAGTTCAGTTACTGGTTCTTGCATGAGAGAATAGTGTGCATATTGTTTGCACTGCACACATAAAGTGCAACCACTAAATTTCTCTTTCATGCAGGCTTTAAAGGCTTACCAGGTACAAGAGCTAAGAGCATGATTAAAGCTGCATTCAAGAAGGGGTGTTGAATATCTGTCATGAGCATTGTAGCGTTAGATGACAAAAATTTTAAATGAAGGGAAAACGTCATTAAATTCAAGGCCACCCTCGAGGGATATTCAAGAACTGTTGATATTACCATGTGAATAAAATTAAACATGTTTCTACTTGAAAATTATTGAATTTATTTTGGTTAAACAAAATGTGTTATAATAAGTGTAAAAACATTTACCTTTTATCCCATTCCTTACATTACCACCTTAAAATAGTGCATCACCAAGTAGCGCTGCTAAAATTCAGGCTGATAGAATTAATTGTGGAAATCAGTTCTTACGCTTCTTAACTGTAGCTAGTCCTAATATTCACATAACTCATGGTTTTCACATTATCAATCACTGTGACCCATCTCTAAATCTTAAGTCACCAATTCTATGACTTCAACCCTTTAACTACAAAACATTATATTGTTTTTTATTGCTTCTTGTTTACACTCATTTACAAGGAAATTCATAAATATTTTGTCGGTCTTTTCTAACCCCTAATTGCTAGAGAGATATAGATTTAACAGAGAATATTTTTGAGAAAACATTTTATATGGTGTTATTAAATATTTTAGTATAGTTAATATTATTTTTATAAGAAATGAAATAGTGGGTTAAAATTATGAAAAGATTACATCAAGATAAATTATGGATATTTTAATTATTTCAAATAAATATTTTTATTATTATTATTATTATGTTAAATTTTCAACATTTGTCATAGGTGTATGCATAATACATTTATATTAATTTACTATTTTTGAATGCTTTGAGCAAAGGAATTTTTTTTAACACAACATACTAGAAAAATATAACTTTATTAACAGTTTAATTTTTGATAAAAATAATATTAGTAGTGATCTTGGATGGGTGTATTGGGAGAAAGGCATGTTTCCACATGTTATTTTATAAATGTGGTTACCCAATTCTCTCTTCACACTAAGACAGGTGTGCTTTCTTTTAAAAATTCAACTTCTTAGGTGAATGTATGGTTTAATATATCAATATTGTGTTGGAATGGATTGTGGGTAATGGGGAGATCGAGACTACTCACAACTAAAATATTTGTAGCTTGTACTTTCTCATAAATAATTAGCTATTTAATATAAAAATTTATTTCATGGCACCATTAGCAGACATACTACTTGGTTTTCAAAAGAGATATTTGTATTCAGAACACCTTTAATATTTCAAAACAATGAAAAAAGATTCAATCTAAGTGAAATGTGTAGATGATAAATAAATGCACCCAGCATCTAATTGCTGCTGCTAACTAGCTATGACATTCAATTATGTAAATAGTTCAATTATGTAGAGCTTTGGCAATCTGCTACTGTCATGCACATGACACATTATAACAAAAGGGATTAAGATTATATTTTGAGTAACTAAAACTGAGACTTTATTTAAAAAGTCTTAGCTGCAAGAAATTAATATACAAATATTCTTAAAAATTGGAGAGATATGATTCATCAGCTATATTATTCGATCATTGTAATAAAGTTGTCTGCATTCATTTAAAAAACAGCAATAAAACATTTAAATAAATTGAGAAAATCATATTTTTAAGTCAATAAGAAATAATGTACGGCAATACATTGAAATTATAATTTCTTCTGGAAATTTTACCATTTACTGCTATAAAGTTGTAGTATTTGAATACTACTAAATATCTAATAAAATAAATAGGTTTAAGCCATGCTATCTAACATTCTGCAATTTCATATTGTCAACTTTTTTTTAAATATATTAATTATTATTTACCATTTTAGGAGTAAACTTTTGCCAAATTTTCAATTAAAAATTATTTTAACCCAAAATTTGAAACTATTTGACTCTCAGAAGGATAAATAATATATATTTTTTAGTATTGCGTCTTACTAACTCTTCAGGTTATACACATATGTATAATTACACCGATGAGTTAGGGATGAGGAAGAATGACTTTAAAGAGAGTGTACCCATATTTGTGTGGAAAACTATTATATTTTTTAAAGTTGACATAACATGAAAGTACTGAATGTTAGCTACCATGGTTTGTGTTCGAGCCCCTATAGTGTAGTGTACTGGGCATGTGCGGGATCCTCCCAGCGATCGTATACAGCTCCTGGAGACATATGACGTCCAGCTTCTGCTCCTCTGCCACCTTCCTGATTTCATTCACTTCAATACACTTCTCGCCGCATTTAATTGTCCTATTTTAATTTTCACTTTGTTTACCGCCATCACGGATGATGATTATAAACATAGCAATTCAGCCATGGGTCTCTTGAATTGAATATTACTCTCCCATGTGCCTTTACGAAGTGTTTGTAGAGAACCTCTACATCCAGATCTTGCTTCCTTCTCAACAGCACCTTTGTTATCAGTTCCTTCAATTCCTCCTTTTTGGTTGGCAGATTAACCGCAAGAAGCTGGATCGTGTACAAAAATTCTGGTATAGGAAACGCTATTCCCTGGCCATCCTTATGCCCTAGCCTTACAAGATGCCTCAATATAGTCTGAAAGTTGTTTATTTTTTCCATCCTACACATCTTCTGAGCATTTTCACATTCAATGTACACTCTTGTCGCATCTCCTGCTGGTCCCTCGTTTCTTTCTTCTGTAGTTGAGCTCACCTCTCTTGACCTCCCTTTCTCCTTCTCTTCACCAATCTCTCCCCCTTTCCCGGCTATTATGTATCCCACCTCGGCTTCAAGGATTGGTCCTTTCACCCAGGTAAGCCATCTGTTCTTTGTTGTTTGTCCTGGCTTATGTTGTCCTTCCACCTTCTCCTCCTCTCACCATTCTCTGTCTTTATCCCTTTTTTTTGTTGTTGATGATGATGACAACAATCTTATTAACTTTGAAAACTTATGTACTCAGTTTTTTCCATCTCTTCCATTGTTGCCAAATGTTTGATTTTCTACCCTTTTATCCCAGTCTTCTTCCCCTCCATACCTGTTCCTTCCTCCTCTTCTCTCTTTTCGACCTATCTTCAGGCACCTCCTCAAACGACTGTGTCCCCCTTCTGTTGCAGGCTCTTAGTCTTGTGTTCATTCTTGGATTCTGTACCTGGGATATCAATGTTGAGGATGTAGCAGCCGAGCCTCCCGTTAACCCTAGGTGTCCTTCCCAAAATTCGTTACCTGGCCACACATTTCCATCCCAAATGCATGTTGTGACCAGCAACTTTCCGCTTACATTATCTCTTACCCTATACATAGGATTTTCCAAAGCAAAGATATGTTCACTTTATACTTACTTTCCAGATCCTTCCTATCCTTGAAATGCTCCATTATTTAACGAGTCACATAAATTATATGTATTTTAGTCTGAACTCATCTCCCCTGTGCTTATCCAGTGCTTTCATCAGTATATTCCTTATCTGCATATGGAATCGTCTCTCTTGCTTTTCCGACCCATTCCATATCCCGGGTCAAATCCCACTATATGCAGGTGTACCTGCTTCCTGCACAACTCCGCCTGGTGGTAAGCCTCAGAGACTAGCATTCCTACAATTAAACTCACCCTCTGGTTGTACACTTCCCGACTGATTCCTGCCCCACTGTTTGCCTCCATGATGTACCGAGATTCTCTACCATTCAATAATTTATCACTTAATACTTCCATTGGTCCTCCTCCTACTTCTGTTCCCATATACTGACTATCTACAGAAGACTCACTTCTCAAGTTCGGCCTAACCAGTCCTATTACTATTCCTTCTTTTACGATGTCCTTTCCATTGTGTTATTTACCCATATTCTTCCTACTTCCATCATTAATAAATATTGTTTTGGATACTACTCCAATCATATCTGATATTGTCACCTCATGATTTTTATTACCTTAAAGTCTTCATTTCTATCCTTAGCTCTCAGCAAAAAATATTTTCCTTCTTCTCCCGTCCGTGTTTTGAACCTCTACTCTCTTTTGTAGGCGTATACGCACCTTTCTGTTAATGTTCTGTCTATCAGTTCCTCCATCCCTATCTTCTTATAATATTCTCTCATTCCTCAATGTTGCAATTATTTCAATGTCTTCACCACCTTCTCTATAATTTTGTTTTGAGTCTGGATATATCAAAATCGCCACTGACTCCACCATTTTCCTTACCTCATCCCTGGACATCTTGCCCCAGCCACTAATCTCTCTATGTTAGTACTTTCTAACGGATGCCTTACCTTGCGGCATTCCTCTAATAATTCTTTTATTCCATTTCCTTCCCCCTCTCTCCTCGTAAACTCTACTACCTTCCTATTTTCTGATGTTCCCATACCCTCTTCTCTCCACCCCTCCAGGTCCGCCTTCCACCCATTTTCAAAGTTACCAAAACCTAAACCTTTTCTCCCTAGTTTTACAACTATTTCTTTTGTTATTTGCAGTTCCCTTTGCACGTCTTTTCCTCAATCTTTTTCTTCTGCTTGCTGCTTCTAAGTGGCCAACATTTTTATTTTACCCCTTATGTTATTGTAGTTTGCCGTTCTCAGACTATCTCTTCTCAACACCCTAGGTGTTTTCTTTTTCCTTATCTGTGCATTTTTTTCAATTTTTCCACCCATCTTAATTGTCTCACTTTTAGCTCCCTAATACATCTTGTTTGCTCTTACTCCCACTCCTTAAGGAGCAAGGAATCTAGCTCTTTCTCCTTACATTCCTTTCTTTCGTGTACCACCTTTCCACATCAGAACACTTAGCTTCACTCCTGCAATGTTTCTTAACATGCCCCAGGTCTCCGCACTGGTATCACCTTGATACGACTATGTAATCCTTTACCAACATGCTCTTAAGCTGTAAATACATCCTATTTTTCAGCAAAAGTTTCCTTACGTCCAGGCTGACTTTAACTAAATAGTTCACTGTTCGCCTATCCTTCGGGTGGGGGGTGAGACCGTGAATCTTCCAACTCTAGGCATTCTAGATGACAAGGGCTATGTTGAGAGAATTGAAGGGAGGGGGGTCTAGGGGTATGGAATAATGGAGGGGCCAAGGGGCTCCCCCCTCTCCCCCCAAAATTTAGTAAAATTTGAGGTAATATTTGGACTCAAATCAAGGTTTTAGGTGCCTATATTTTAAAAGTTATTTGTTATTAATGAATAATTTTTCCTTTGATATTCACCATCAGCATGTTGGAACACTAAAAAACTTTGGCTCTTAAAAATCCCAAGCTTTATCAAGTGATCCACTTAAGACATTACCTAACTTTATTAAGGCTACTAGGATCTAGTAGTAATAGCAAGAATAGTAGTAGCCATAAAACAAAAGTAGAAATTGACAACGGCACTACTAGCTTACTTGATTGATTAAGCTTTCCATACATTCTACTATCAATGTTTGATGAGTTATGAAATTTGGAACTTTTGAAAAGAGTTGACAGTTTGGAAAATTAAAATTTGTCTGTACAAGACTTCAGTAAGGAACTTTCATGGTTGAAAGTAGTGTGGTACAAAGTAATTCTAGAATTTCCCAACTAAAGATCTCAACTCTCCAAAAAATTCCTAAATTTTAAACCATTTCCTAATATTGTAGGGGGATACCCCCCTACCTCCCAAAGTGATAGCCCTGGATGTACTGTGGATTGCTTGTACAAGGACCAAGATATGTAGCAAAACAATTGTGGAAATTTGTTCTTGACACCTCAACAAGCATAGTTTTTAATATGTGTATATTTAATAAAACCAAGTATAAATATATGAAGTTTTAGTGAAAATAAAAATTTGTACTAAAAATGTTTATCCAAAGAACCTAATTAAAATCTAATAATATGCTATAATATTTGTATTTCGAGATCTTTAAAATGTAAACTTATTTAATACAAGGCACTTTATTAATAACATTTTGGTAATGTACAGTTTCGATCATAAAAGTGACTGGTACATTAGTGAGATATATAACTGAAATATCAGCCACATTCTTATAAGTGAGACTTATATTTTATATCTACACATTTTCCCACGAAAAACAATCAAAAAGTAATTGTATAGTATTTTTCTTAAAAAAAACTATTGCAGAATAAATAAAGTTTGAATTACTATAGTGTTGATAATAATGAAATTAAATAAAGTGTATATAAAATACATTAAAAAAAACACAATCTAATGGTAGAAATCACAAAACAACAGTTAAATAAATATATATTTAAAACAGTGCAAACACTTAAATTGATAACAAATTAAACCATAGCACACACAACACACAAATTCAAAAAATTCAACCACACACACAAATTTTAACCTTATTCTGTTAGGAAAAACTGACAGTTACAAAAGTTACATAGACTATTTTCATAAAATATGCAGGTGTCCCCTTTGTTAGACAACCTATAAAGATAATACTAATAACAAAGCAAAATGTTATCAATGCTGAACACAAAAAGAATGTTAGTATTTTATTAAGTGTCCTTTCTATCTGAATTATACTAGACATTTTTCTTTTATACGTATGTATTATTATAGAAAAATTATTTCTAAATAGTTATAAAACAAATGTCAAATACATTCACTACCAGAGTTTACTTGGATGACAGCTCGTATAGTTACTAGAAATAGTCCCTAACGTATCCCTATGCCAACCATCAGCATGTCACTTTGGACAGCTGTAATGAAAACGTATAGTAATGTATGAATGTGATAGTTAATAGCTATAATTAGGTCAGTATTATATATATTTATTAGAGGTCAGGCACCAATCTTATTGTTTTATTCCACTTAAAACTACTAAATATTGACAGCGCTTTAACAAAAGGTCTAACAAATATTGCTTTAAAATGGCGAGTGACGAATTTAAACCATGTGATTGAACATGAAACAAACAAGTTCTTTATAATGGTGCACCCATGCAGTGGATAAAAATATTTTATTTAGTTAAATATTTTGAAATATGATAGAATAATAATGAAATAGTTTATTATATATAAAAAAGACAAGTATTTTATCTTTTCCAAGTAAATAAGATGCTTGTATTCAAAGGTATTATATGCACTCTATTACACATTATCATTAAGATTCCAAAATTAAGAACAAGTACTTTAATTAAGTTTAAACTATTGTTTCAGATTCGGTAAAAAGGTTATTAAAAACAATGAAATTGTGTGAGAAAACTTAAGTTGACATTATTTTAAATGTAAAATATAACATATAACTAAAAAAAATTATAATTTATAACCAAACAGTAATCTTTTAGAAGTGTTGGCAACCCAAAACAGAAAATTATGACTTTTCAAGTGTCATTCAGGTAAAAAGCCATGTTGAACATACTGTAGAGAAGCTAGAATTGACAAAAGGTCACTAAGTTTTTCTCACAGCTTTAGATATTGACAATATCATTTTAATATAGTGAAAGTTGATCAAGTAACTTGATAAACAGTCATATAAGGTCCTTCTATGGCAATATGACTATAAAATGGCTCGGGTGGCCAACACTTATAAAAACGCGCTATTTTATTAAATGCTTTTGGAATGTTGAAATAACATCTACAAGATTAAATAAATTGCTTCTTGCTTAAATTTAAGAGGTGGAAATTTGAATGTTTTATATATTAATTTCCTTAAAGTAACATTTTACTGATTCCTTAATTGATCACAATTCTTAATTTTAATTTTATTGTACGTGATTTAATTTTATTTGATCCATAACATAAGATTATCTCAACTTCGTTTATATGTCGTGAAGAGTAATAATATAGGCTTTAAAAAAAATATCTATTTCTTCATATACTCTTCACACTTAAATGAAATATAATGAAAGAAAAAAGTTTGTAAATATTTGTGCCAGTAAAAGTTAGACCCATGCTTCTAGGCTACTTTCCCAATTTTGTATTTGAGGGACACCTAAGTATTCTCAAGGCCCATAAGAAAGTGGTGAAAGAGTTTTATTGGACATGCCTGTATAACAACGTTAAAGACTGGATGAGGACGTGAGAACCGTGCCTCATGACAAAACTTGCTCAGAACATGCTGTGTTGCATTCAACCACTGTAGCTCAGTGCCCATGTCTTTGGGCCAATCACTTTGTCTTCTAATGGAAACGCCCATTATCTTGTCTTGGTGATGCTTTTACTAGATTTATTGTTATGATACCTCTCAGGAACATGAGAGAAACAATTACTGCCCATGTGCTGTCCAGGAGGGTTTGGGAAATGTTTGGAGCACCACGCAAGATTGTGAGCGACAATGGGCCATGTTTTAGGTCCAAGTCACCTTTAGATATGTTTTGCCTGGGGTATCAGGCATGTAACCATAATTCATTTCTAAACAATGTAGAAAGGTTCAACAGGAGCTTAAAGGAGGTTTTAACTATTTTCCATAGTGAATCCCAAAGTCATATGAACAGTGACCTGGATTTTTTTAACTTGGCTGTCAACTTCACGTTGCATGACTCAACCAGTGTCTCTAGCATCTGTTTTGCTAGGTAGGGAGCTTAATCGGCCCTTTCTGGTGATGTGAGATATTGAACCTCTTAATGATGAATCTGGGGACCTTTCTTATTGAGAGAGAGATATCATAGGAGAGCCACAAAGACTTATAACAGAGGTCAATTCTCGGTGATTTTTGTGATTGAGGATCATGTTTTATGTAAATGTTGTCCTTTCAGCTAAGCCACTAGGGATCATGTTTTATGTAAATGTTGTTCTTTCAGCTAAGCCACTAGGGATCATGTTTTATGTAATGTTGTCTTTTCAGCTAAGCCACTAGGGATCATGTTTTATGTAATGTTGTCTTTTCAGCTAAGCCACTGGGGATCATGTTTTATGTAAATGTTGTCCTTTCAGCTAAGCCACTGGGGATCATGTTTTATGTAATGTTGTCCTTTCAGCTAAGCCACTGGGGATCATGTTTTATGTAATGTTGTCCTTTCAGCTAAGCCACTGGGGATCATGTTTTATGTAAATGTTGTCCTTTCCGCTAAGCCACTAGGGATCATGTTTTATGTAAATGTTGTCCTTTCAGCTAAGCCTCTAAAAATGTATCTGCTAAGTTCTTACCTGGCTGGAATGGTCTGTGGCTCATGGACAAATTTTTCACCCTTGTATCAGTAAGAGTGTTAGCAACCTGATGGATGAACGAGCTCATGTCAGTATTCTTAAAAAGGTTCCTCAATAGTTGGTCGCATGACCTCACAGTGTCAGAAAAGAAGTGTCGGTTGTGGATCCAAGGATGTTAGTCATACCTATTTTTATCTTGTGCAATGGAACTGGTAGTTTGGTATAAAAAATATAGGGTAGTAACATCTCAGAACTTACTGAGAAAAAGTTAGGAAGGAGTTACCCAGGAATTATATTATATGTTGTTGGTAGCCTGGTGGTTACGTAGCTTGTAACCATTAATTAAAAACCTAAACATTGAAATAACTGATGCTCTGATTTCTGTAATAATGAGAAATGTGAATAGGTTTTCTATTTATCAAAATATATATGCTGTACATATTTGTGCTAGGGATTAGATTTAGGAATAGTACATCTGTGTTTTTTGGGAGGATGCCTCTGAAAGTACAGGTAAACGTTTATCTTCAAATTTATTCTAAACCCACAAACACCTCAACTATATAAAGCAGTTTTTCAAAATTCTATGTGTTTACAGCAAGTAAATATTGAAGTGAATGTGTATGTGTGGAACAGCTCTCTATTTGGTGAGTTATCCGACTGAACTAGTAAAGTTCACTGCTAGCTGTGCCATTGATAAGGTTTACTCATCTGTAGAAGAACACCCTCTCCCCTCCACTGCTACCCCCTTCTCATTAGATCTTCTCTACTTCTACCCTTTGCCTCAATCACACTTCCAGAATAATTTATGTTATTTTACTTTCAAATCTACTCCATCTAGCCTTATAACTTTTTTAGTTATTACTTATCCTTTTCCATGTAATCACTATAATTTCACTCTTCACCTTGCTAAATTAACATACTCTACATGCTTTCACGTATTAGTTCCATTCCTGTAGGTGTTTCTATATTGTGAAGTGAAAATTGGAACTAAGGTAATAAAGTTTGCAGTGGAACCATAATTATTAAGATATTAGAACTGACCAAACTTATATTTTATCTTTGTTCAGCTTCATATCATAAGTATAGTTTTTAAGCAATTATAGCAATTCTTAGCATTTCAGTTAAAACTGTTTTCTTTAATGACAGTAAAACCGAGCAATTTCTTGTAATTAAGGTTTATTAACTTGGGTGAGCTAGCTCTTTAAGTTCACAATCATCATTGTTTTTGCAATGTGTCTTACTACAGGTCCGAGCTTACCACATGTAATTAATCTAATGGTAAAGGGATGAATATAACATTTAGAGGGAATATAATAACCACATGTGTGTGGGGTGGGGGGTAGGGGGGGAGAAGAGTGGGAAACCATTGAGTAAAAACCACCTTCAGTACACAAGGCCAAGATTCTAGTCCCAAACTCCCTATCATCAGAAAACAAGACTTGACAAGCTTATAAGGGTCAAAGTTTATGTGGAAAAAAAATATCATTTAACGTTTTATAAAGACCTATATATATCTTTGGTGTAGTTTTACCCAAATTTTCACTATTTGAATACATTTACAGGTCTATGGCCTAAGCAACATACCTCTACCATGAATCAAATAGCTAAAGCTATTATTTATGTTTTTTAGTGAAGATTACTCCATCTAGATATCATATTCTGAAAATTGACACCTGCACACGAGAATTGAACCCAGGACCTTTGGCTTAGTACGCCAATACTCTTACCACTGAGCTATCCAGGATTCGTCCCGTGCCCAGGGTGTACTAAGCCAAAGGTCCTGGGTTTGATTCCCGTGTCCAGGTGTTATTTTTCAATTTTCTGAATATACCTCTACCAGCTATTCAGAAAAATAAGGGGAAAAAATACCTTCAGTCTATGCATTTATGGCACTCAACCTGAAGATTGGTGGGATCTTCAACATTTCCACTGTCAGCTGTAAATCCTAGGCAGCAATGAAGAGGCATACAAAGGAAATGAGGAGTGAAGTAGTTTACCATTGCTTTCCTCACCGAAACAGGAGGTACTATTTCACATCAGCCTGCCAAGCCCACTGAAATGCATATACACCAACTGACCATACAAGTGACACCTTCACTCCATTCATCAAATCGAATGGTTGTATATTGAATGTATTTACTAGTCTCGCTCATACCTTTGCCACTTTAATTTTTTCAGAGCCATAAGTGAGATTGAGACAGATCAATGAAAGTAACAACTTGCTCTACTAGTCTATATTAGGAAATATAATGCATTGTAAACACTGTATTTGACCAGAGATGGATCTGGTCTTCAACCCTCATCCCCTCTACCTCATGATAAGAGTACACACGGACCCTCCAAATTATAATAAAGGATCAGTGATGGATTAAACAAAGCAGTGACAGAGGAAGAATGTCAAAATCTGTGTTAATTTGTTTATCAGACTTAATATTATCAATAAATATGTTATGATTAATAAAATTCAGTGGTACATAACATACACTCTGAAATCCTTTGTGTATCTCTGGAAGTACACACAATATCACAGTTTGGGAAACACACTTTGGTGCATATGTATAGTTTTTTTTTTTAATGAACATAGCAGTTATTTCAAAGTGTAATCGATTTGGATCAGTAAAATTAATAAACTTTAACTTCCAGGACTTGCAAATTCTATTAGCACATTATGGCTTCAAATAAGTTCATTACTTTTGTGTCGAAGTGGAATATTTAGCTTAGTTCCCTTTGATTCTGAGCAGCTTCCAGGCGCCGATACGATACCGCAACCAGATTAGGAACAAGTCACCCCCCATCTGCAGCCAACTCCAAATCGGAACAACTTTTGATCCTACATCAGAATTAGTAAATCAAATATAGTTATCGTAACATTTTAAATATGCACAAAATATATATTATGAAGAGTTACAATTACTTAGCAAAAATCACCCTCAGTACACCTTGCCAGGATTCAAACCCCAATCTCCCCAGCATCGGCAGTCTAGTATATTGCGAGAGTGATAGCCTGGAACAGTGATAACAATTTTTTTTGACAAGTGTTCCATCTATTATTTATGCTTTTTAATGAGTATTTAGGTAAAATAAATTGTAGATATTTTTAAAATTCCTGAATTTTAAAGAAGTAAAATTTAAGACCTCAGGGGTAAATAATGACAACCCTCATTTTTAAACATTTGAGATAATGTAATATCAATTTTTGGAAAACATCTGGTAACAAAGTGTGTTTTTTTGTGGAGGTTATTTTAAACATCATGATTTTTCCCTTGTTTTTCAATATCCGTTATATAAAGTATCAGAAATTAAAATCTTTATTCAAATTTCTCACTAGTTACAGATATAGTGTTCATTAAAATTATTGTTTATTATTATTTATATGAAACATAAATATTGATTATAGGACAAGTTTAAAATATTATTATTATTAGCACCGCGTCTTACTACCCGTTCGGGTTATACGCACTTACGCTAATGTGTAATGGTTGGGTGATTGTGAGATGAAATGGAGGACCTACAGTTTAACGTGGAATCCGAACCACGGTGGAGGCCTGGCATTCCCCACATTCACAAGATGTCTTGTCAGAGGTGAAGGAAGGGTTTGGTAATCAGATAAATCTGTGCCGGGACCGAGGATTGAACCCCGGCCGCCAGCACAGAAGTTTGACACTTTACCCCTAGACCACCAGGTCACCCAAGTTTAAAATAAAATGGTTGGTTAACATTGCTTACATGAAACATTTTACCAAGTTTAAAGGTTTTTGTTACATAAAACTGGTTTTATATAAAAAGCATTACTAAAAAATATTGTTTTAAATTTGTTCCTATTATCTAAAATTATTATTATTATCATCAATGATAAATTTGGAACCATTTTGTGTGTTTTCACTAAAACATACGAGTTTATCAAAATACTATCTATCAACTGGAGGTATCCAGCTCAGACAGGACATTGATTGCGTCTTGAAACTTGAAAGCTGGAAAAGGGAGTGCTGATTTGCACCTAAGTGGAAATTTAACTTTTGTTAGGTCTCATTCCCCTCGAACACATTTCCTCATGTTCACTGCACTTCCAATAAACCACTTGAACTGTATGAGCTACTCATCCATACTGTTAATGGTTGAGAAGCTTTGAAAACCATAGAAGCACAGTTACAAAGAGAAACAGGTTCATTAGTTTCATCTTTACTTTTTATTCTGAAAATAAGTGTTCAGGTCTTCTGTAATATGTTGACCTAACCACTATGTTCTTGATGTAAAAAGAAATAACCAACATAAGTGTTACGCTAATGACAATATTAGATTATATATTAATTAGCTGTAATTACTTATTCCTTAATTAAAACAATCATTCAAACCATTATGATTTAATTAATGATGTTCAAGTATAATTAAAAGAGTTATGTGCGGAATGTAAATAGTTATAAGCCACTCTAGTAACAACCAAAACTTAACCTCTGTACCTTATGAGAGGAGACACTGTCTTTAAATGTTATTACAATAAAATCAGGATTCGTTAAACTATCATCACTACTAATCACATCATCTATATACCTCAATGTTTCTTCCAAATTATTTTTTTCTTTGGGAAATATGCACCTTTTGTTTTCAGCAACAGCCATTCTAAAGTGTGGGTTATAATTGTTTACTGCAAATGAATGTGGCTCGCTCATTTTATGAAATGTTATTGTGATGCTATCTGTTAGCAAAATAGTGAAATCTTTAGACTTAGTTGAAGGTATTGTTGGAAGTAACTGTTTGGAGTCAGAAACTAGAAAATAAATACTTTTTGGGTTATCATTATTTACCTCCGAGGTTTTCATTCATTAAATTGTCAACATGGGTGTCTTAGATAATATTAATTTCATTGACGTAAGGTGAAAATATTGACAGTGACACCTTTAATGGAAAAATACAACTTTATTTTTATGTTAAAATCAAAAACTTACATAATATTTTCCATATTAGTTTGAAACATGTTTTTGTATTTTGCCAGCCAAGATATTTGTATTTTGTACATAGATTGTTGTCTTCGAAAGCACACAAGACTATTTCTAACTGTTGGCTTTACAAAGTTTATTGTTACATGTGAATGACATGGTTGTCAAAATCTTAGTTACTTTAAAAAAATTATACTAACTTACGTTGGGAAAATTTTTATTTATTCTTTATTTTTTTCATGCCAGCATGTAACCCAAATCCTTTTCATATCCCGCCCAATGGCATTCATGCTATAGATTTGCCATTCTTGCCCTAGACACAATGCAGCCACCAAAGTGGGTTGACTAGTTATTAAATGGCAGCTACTGTATTGACCCAATAATAAGACACCCCCCCNAGGCTACACCCTAAAATTACAATCATTTTGAAAGGGAAACAAATGTTTATCTTTGAAAATGAATCCCTGGATTATTTGTAATTCTATCAGTTTCTGTACAAGCTCAAAGTGAAGCGTTTAGCATATGTTTAACATTTGTGGAGGTCCCCCTTTAATTACTTTCCTATAATGCCCAGGCTATGTAAGGTTTGGAGTTGTTAAGTTTGGGGATTATTTTAATATTTTCCGAGAGTACAATCACCATGAGAAATGTGATAGCTGGCAGTTAGCAGAAGATTTACTAAATTCCAAAAGAAAAACCAAATTAAAAATAACGGTTTTGTGAAAGTTTTGATGCCAAAAGCGACAATAAATCAACATATTATGGTCATTGCAGATAATGTGTTTTGACAAATGGATACAAGAGATTTGATCTGCTAACTTTTGCTAGTTGTTAGTTACCTACACTCCTAAGGTGAATGGACTATATTATCCACTGGTAATAAAGAGGTGCCAAAAAGTAATACTGCCCGAGCGCGAAATTTACCTCGGGCCACCTCTGACTCTATGACATCAGGAACTAGGAACACTGTTACAGAAAAATTGAGAAAAAAGAAACATTTTTGTCAACCAAAGACCATAAGAATCAAATTAATTTTCAAAAACCTGTATTAAAAACAGTGGGGTAGTCGTAAATTTAGCAGTGCCGGAACGCAAGGTTGTAGCAATCCCAAAGTTTAAGTGGGGTTTTGGGACACCCCCAACCGCTGTAGGCGAAAGGCTTGCACAAACATAAGTGCCTCTAGAAGCTATTTGGAGCATCTTTTAATGATTACTATGGCAGAAACTTACTTGATGCGCTTCCCCTAAAATGCCAGAAATTCGCATGGAGCACTGTAAATTTCATCAGAATGTATTGATAAATAGTATGAAAAAAGTTTTAATATAATATTGATATAAAATAAATTAGTTAACTTGGAATTGCAAAGTATAAAACATTACTAAAAAATTTTTTTAAATATTTTTCCATGAAAAGCACTGCCAGAACGGCTTTTCCCTCGCGTTCCCACTCCACTACACCCCTAATTAAAAAGTATATATATATTTGTTTATAGTTCAAAACTTATTAATTTTATATTTAAAAAAAAGATTTTTATATTTTACAGTACTACAACTTTAAAATGATAAGTTATTATGAGTATCATATAGTTACGGAGAAATGATGAAAATTTGAAAATCTCCCCTATGTAAAGTACCCTGAAAGTCGTGTTCATGAAAAAATGAAAATTTCCATCTTGTTTGTAATGATAAACTGTGTTTATATATCAAATTTAATCAAAATCATTATTATGAATTTCGAATTGCTCTTTTTGCCTTTCAATAAATTCGTCTTAAATTTAGGGTTAGCTATCTAATTCCAAAAACTCCTCGAAGGGAAGGGGGGGGAGGTCTTATGTAAACCCAAGATACAAAGTTTTATTCCAAATGGTAGAATGGTTTCGGTTTTAGCCCAAATTAAGGTACAAACAGTCATACGGCATTGTGGAAACAACTTTTTTTTGTTTCAGCGGGCTATGAAATGTCAACATTTATCAAAATCTCGATTTCGAATTTTTGACAGTCACAATATTTTCACTCCAAGGTGTCGAGACAAAGTACATATTAGTTTACAAAGATTAATTACCCACAGCCATTGCTTGCCGTTGGTTTGATTGCCATTGATGGGGAGGTCAAGGTTCAAATCTCATCTGCGTGAAATGAAGATGGTTTTCCCGTTAAATGTATGTATGTATGTGTATAAAATATATATATATATATATATATATATATATGTGTATATAATATATGTTTATTTTATATATATATATTATATACACAATATATATATTATAATATATATATATATATAATATATATATATTATATACATATATATTATACACACACATACATTTAACAGGAAAACCATCTTCATTTCACACAGATGAGATTTGAACCTTGACCTCCCCATCAATGGCAATCAAAGCAACGGCTGTGGGTAATCAATCTTTGTAAATATATATATATATACACACACACCTTTAACGGTTTTCCACAAGTGATTTATCATTCTGGTTTTCCCATCTTTACTCCAAACAAATGCGGGTTCACTTCATCTTAGCTACCTTTCTCATCTCTACCTAATTAAGCTGTTGATAATCTATTTTCTGAACGTAGCAATAAAATAGAAAAGACTTGGTTTTGGATGGGCTATAATCATATTATAATAACAAATTAATGATTTTAAATGGAAACATGTTTAGCGAACTTTATTTAATTCTGATTTTTATTTAGATCATAGAATACAATGTTCTTGTTAGTATGGTGTTCGAACAAAGTTAACAGTAGGGCCTATTTGTAAAGTGAAGTAGGCTTACAGTATGTAAATTAGATTTAATTGAAATAAAATTTTAAAAATAGCAATTTTTCGCCAACTTTGGCCACTTTTCCTAACTCATTCATTTTTTTAAAAGATATTTCCCATTTTTTTTATTTCAGGTTATCACCTAGAACAAAGTGTGGTTTTCACTTAGGTTTTTCTATCTTCTGTACAAACAAATTGTGGTGCACTTATTTTAATTCTAACCTTCTCATACCATAGATTTAAATAATTAGTGTAAGTAGTGACCGGAAAAACTATATCACTGTAAAAAAAGGCTATATTTTTTAATATAGGGAAGAAAATTTATTTTTATATATTCCTTCAGTAATAGATAAACTAAATAAAAATGTTACAATTCACTGTAAAGAATGATTTCTTAAATTAAAAATCTTAAAATTATGCTTTGACAAAGATTCTAGCCCTTGTCGTTTAACTTTGGAAGTCATTTTACATACCCCGAGATTTTGGCTCAAAACTCGGCATCACTCTTAGGAGAAAATAAAGTTGATAGCTTGTTTTTTGTTGAATAGCAAGCAACAAAGTTGAAAAGATTAGGGGTAGAGCGGTTGCTGCCTGGATTAACTGTGGAATGTAAGGACACTCTGAAAGGGTGAAGGGTGAAGTATTGAAGGGGGAGAGGGGTCGGTCGGTGGGGTGACTATCATAGCTACAGTAGCGCACCTCTGCTGAGGTGATAATACATGGAACTACTTGGAAGAGAGATTTGCAAGACCTCAAGATGTCCATCCGAATCTTAATGTGATGAATATGTTTTCGAGTCTTGCTCATACTTAATATTCACCTCTGTATGTATTTGCTTACCTTCAATTTCTGTCCAGTTAACTGCCACTTCCTCTATAGGGATTTCAAACTGTTGAGCGATATAAAGCATCTCCACATCGAATGCCCTGCAAACAATGAAATTGTCAACTGTCGACATCGAAGGGATTAACTAAGTTCCGGATTAATCTGCACGCTAAAGTTAAATTTTACAATGTCTCAGGATTTTCTTTGTTAGGGCTTAACATAATGGTTAGTTAAATGTTAATCACCCACATTTTTTAATTTAAAAAAAATTGTGTCAATGGTAACAAATAAAGTACTTGTATAGAGTGAATATGGGATTCGCCTTTCAATAAGAAAACATAATCATACTAACATAACATTTTCTAAAGGTTTTTATACAGTTGTACTTTAAAATAATTTTATATCAAGTCATATAATTTAGTTTTGAGCAACAAACTCAAAGCATTTTCATAAGTTAAGTATTCAAATTAAGGTTATGTCCCTACTGATGCTGGGCGATTTATGTATTAGGACATCCCAATATATTATCTGCATTAAATCAGCATTCCCAATATTTTAAGATTTAATTTTCTGAGTTTCCATGATTATGTTTTGCGCGAAGGGTAGTAGGGATTATTTTATTAACAGTCCCCACTGGTGTTTATAAATGCTGCCAGGAATAAACATTTGAGTGAAGGAATCTTTATTTAGCTTATATTTTCAAAATAGAAATAATTTAAAAAATACTTAAATGAAATAAGAATAATTATTTTGGGGAAATTTAAGCTTGATAATGGGTGGTCTGGCACCCAATATTTATTTAACTTTAATCTAGTTTTATATGGATATCTGTATATTATTTATAACACAAATAATATTTCAATTGGAAAATGACACCTTGACACAGGAATCAAACTCAGAACCTTTAGATTTGTACGCCAATGCTCTATCACTGAGCTATCCAGAAATAGTTCTATGCCCAGGTCATTCTTAATTCTTATTCAAGGAAGAGTCTGTTTAAAAATGAGGTGGCCCAATGGCTAGATAATTTTATAATAAAGGAAAGTGATAAAACTAAAGAAAAAGGAAAAATAAACTATTAAGAGTAAATTTGATGAAGAAAGCCCACCTAGGGAAAGAGGAAAAATGTGGGAAGAGTCCAATGCACAAAGGTGACATCTTCTTCCTTTCCTTTCTTCTGTCTTCTATAGTAGAAGTAGTCACACACACATAAAGGCAACAATGCCGAAATATTAAAATGTGTGTGTGACTACTTCTACTATAGAATACAGAAGAAAGGAAAGGAAGAAGATGTCACCTTTGTGCATTGGACTCTTCCCACATTTTTCCTCTTTCCCTAGGTGGGCTTTCTTCATCAAATTTACTCTTAATAGTTTATTTTTCCTTTTTCTTTAGTTTTATCACTTTCCTTTATTAAGGAAGAGTCTGTGATGGACAAGTGAAAATTGTCGGTTACATAAGAGCGGTCAATTAATATTGTGAAATATCAAATAACATAGCCATCTTCAACTGGGGAGGGCTTAATGATGTCAATTATATAATGAAAATTTCAGAGTGGCTACAAAACATAAATTAAAAAAATTCCCCGACTTTTCCAGATATTTGAAAAAAAATCCTGTATTTTACTTTTTACCATTTGTCTTAACAAATGGCAATTTTTTCATTTTTTTCATTTTTTTTTTTGCACCTTGTCTTACTACCACCCTTTCAGATAATATGCTCGCATATTTTTGAAAACAAGCTTAATCGCTACTTAATATTCTTTTAAGTTATTTTTCTACTATTTAAAATCTTATGTATTGTTTGTGTCCCTATGTAACTGTGTTATAAAACAAACCTTGTACAACCATCTCATGTCAAGACGGATGTATCTAGGCAATGCTTTGTGTTAGAACCATGAAACAAAATTCTCACTTTTGTTTATATTTTAAGTGCAAAATTAGTCAAGTATTTAAATTCTCTAAGTTTTCCTTATTTTTTATTTCCTGACATTTTCCTGTTTTCTGTGACATCTAAGGTTTTCCCTTTCCGTACCCACACTGAATTGTGTGAATGTGAATATCATGATGGCTGTTAATTTATTTTTTTTAATAACAAGAAATGGATATTATGAAGTTTTTAACAATTATTTTACAGATTCATCAGTGTAAAATAAGTTAGGAATGCTCTTGGATTTTTGAGTCAACTCATTAAGTGACTAAGATTAATAAAGTAAAAATGTGGACACAAGATGGCCGAGTATTTAGAGATTTTTATAAATAAAAGAAGCATAAATGTGTTTTAAAGACTTCTTTTTTTTCTGAAGAAGATAACACATGAAATGTTTAAAACAAAATATTTGAAAACCACATGAAACTTTCTATTGAACTTCTTTTTATCTCCAGCTGTTAGGCCGTACATTTAATATTTATTTTGCTAAAAATGTATGTTTATGAATGTATTTTAAAATCTAAAATCAAACAAAAATTTTCTTATGAAACAAAAATTTAATTTTACTATTTTATTTGCTTTATGAAGTTCTTTACAGTAGCGTCCTCCAAGTGGAGTTACTTCTCCTATATCTCAAGATCAAAAATGGTTTTAGTAATAATTTAAAACATACTCAGTAAAAAAAAATATAGTGTCACATGAATGTGTCAACTGTATATGCTAAATTTTAAGACCAAATTATATATATACATATTCGGACCTCCGTATATCAAATTCTATGGTTCAATAGAAAAATTTGGTATATAAAAACTTCAATGTAAAGAAACAATTTTTTTTATATGTGGTATTGTGTAGTTTGATTTAATTAGAAATATTTCCTTATCAATATAAATGAATATGGATCACATTATTTACAAGTAATGTTCATAAAAATAATTAAAAACTAACAAGAAAAAAATGTGTTGAACATAAACTTAAAAAACAAGTACAGTAGTATTCAAATGGATTTACATTTGTGTGAAAAACTTTCTAATAACTTGCTGCACGGTGAATTTAGATGAGGATTCATCATAAAATGTTCGTACATTCCGTTAAATACATCGCTAGGAACATTTTCGGCAAATTGGCAAACATAATGTATATATAGTGTTAAACTCGGCTAAAATGTCTTCTTTAAAGGAATTAGGGTGCTGAGCTTGATTTATAGAGGGAAAAGGTAACTTATGGAATGAGGTGAGAGCAGTGTGGAGACAATATCACCCTGCTAGGCGACTCATTGGTGTCGCAATGACCTTGACCAAATATTTCTTTCTTCCTCTTGTGACATCTACATTCTATTTTTTATCACTTATTTTTCTTATACCATCATCATTGTGAGGGGAAGGAGGGATCATCCTGATTCGTCTTGAAAAAATTTTTATATATAGGATTTTTTCAATACATAGAAACGGCTTTTCTTTGTCATGTCATGGGGATTCACCAAAAACTTTGATACATAGAGAATTTTGATATATCGAGGTCCCGCAGTATGGATATATATATATATATATATATATATACTCACACACATCCACACAGTAATACACGATACAGCAAAGTAGGTGATTGATCGAGATATAAAAGATATGATGTATTGCCCACCCCAATATATCATCCAACACGATGCATTGTGTACCATGATGCATTTCCTTTTATGATGTATCATGAGCTATGATGCATTGTCTTTGATGATACAGTGGTAGATTATATACTATGGTAGACAATATATCGCCAGATCCAAAATTATAATATTGCTGTAAATATTAAATCGGTTATTCACAATATATTGATACATCGCTCAGCCCTAATCACCACAAATATAGCCCATATAAATGTTTGTATTTTATGAAACTGAATAAGTCAAATTACTTTTAACTAAGTTTTTATATTATTCAATACATTTATTATAAAAGCATTATTCTAGTTAAGTAAATTTTTAATTTTGTTTCCTTTGCTGATAAATTATTAGACTAATATATTTTGATCAGAAAACAAACAAATATGAATAAATACCTTAGCTTCAAAATATTTTATAGCATTATCTACTTGAGATGTTTTTATGAACAACTCCCAAAGAAGTTAGCCAGGTGTTTAAAATTTTATAATCACTAGAATGTAGTCAAAGTTAACCAATTAAAAGATTTGTAGCAAATTTAGTGCTTCAAGTGTGTTGGAAATTAAAAGGTCATAAAAGACCCTCTGTATTTGGATGAGCAATTTTTTATTTTGCACCGCGTCTTACTACCTGTTTGGGTTATACACTTGAGTATTAATTCTGCTAAAGGGTTAGGAATTGGGAAGGTTTAATTTAGAGAAGGTGAACCCGAATTTTTGTGGAGGGAGAGTGGAAAAACCACACCCAGGTCACCCGACCAAAATTTGTACCTTTAACTCCCTATTCTTGGCAGTCTAGCTTGCATGAAACTAGCGTGTTAGTTAAATGTGCCACCGAGGCGGGTATGAGCAACTGTAACTAAAATGTAGTGCTAGATTTAATCTATAAGATTAGATTATGAGGACTGTTGAGACATAGTGTAAAATTAATGAGCCTCAGATTTATCCGGGAGGCTGAGTGATAAATGGTCAACCAAGGGATATGGAATTGATTTTGCAAATTGTGTTTTCAGTATGGTTTGAAATCTTTTCTGCAGGCAAGTACACCAATGTATTTCCTTAATAAATATATTTCACATTCCATATTTGTAAATAAACTAAGTTAGTGATTGTTGTAACAGTAGCATTGTTTGGTAAAAGCGATTTTACATGTAAGATTATCTAGTAGCTTTTACAACTTCCAAACAGATCAATAAACAAAGTGGTAAGTTTAAATTTAATTTCCCTTATTATTAGGTGTGGCTTGGCGAGTTTAAAATTATTATCATATGTTTCTAGAGCTTACACCACAGTCACTACAGGGTGTTTACTAAGTTGGAGAAACCAAAATAAGTGACTTTTTGGTGACCTTTTTTGACCACAAAATTCCTTATGTAAACGGTTGAACATTATATAATGCCTATATAAGCATAATGCACTCGCACACTACATTAAACTTTAACTAGATGGCGAAAGTTAACCTTGGCTTTGGTCACACAGTAAAAACAATCAGGGAACTTGAGACAAGAGCATGGCAACATGGGTAGAGGGTGGCGTGACTTTTGATGCGTTCGTGTTGTTACAATGCATGGGAGATGCAAACAAAAATATTTTTGTGACTTTATGATTAGAATATTGAAAATTCATGACTTTTTAGGGACTTTCTCGAACTTTTTTGCAATTAGTAATTTTTCTGTGACTTTAGTGACTTTTGTGACCCAGACACCCTGCAATATCACAAATTAAAAATTGTACTCCTTAAATATTCAAGCCTCTTGTCAGAACAAGGTTCAAAAGTGAAAATAGAAAACTATAATTTTTCTTATGCCTCATATCCTCAGGGAGTCTTAAGAAAAGGGTCTTCTTACCACCGCTCCACGTGCATGCTGCTGAAACAAATCAGGGCCGCCTGTCTGGTGAGCAACTTGAACCCACACTGAGTGTCTCGCAGGCCCTGCACCGCAAACACCCACACCAGGAAGTGAAAACCATACATAAGAAAAGTGCGGAAGACTGAGCGGCTGGCGATGGCCTCGTCTTCTAGATGGGCTCTAGAGCCACATACAATGGCTAGTTTATTCGCCACCACTTCTGGTTTGGACAAGTAGTCTTCTGTTGATAGGAGAACCTTATTATTGGCTGAAAGGAGCTGTTTTGTGTATGATCAAGGAAACAAGTTTGAGGACAGGCCTCTGTCATCATCAAAGTATACTAACATAAAAAAATTGGCCTACTAGGATGTTGTTTAGATTAAATTTTGGCTCTCCTAAGAGATGACTTCAGGCTCAATCCTCCAAAAATAGCCTAGAGTCAAACTATAATGCTATTTTCTCACAGTGAGTCTTACTACCCATTCAAGCTATCCTCATTAAATAAACTAATGGGTTAGGGGAAACCAATGAGGAAAAATCATCCTCAAGTCAGCACATAAAACCAGACTTTTAAAACCTGACGGCCTTGTCATCTAAAGACAAACTAAACAAGCTTAGTAACTTTGTTAAAATTTCCTCCTAGGCAAGCGACTATGATATTAATGTAACTTGAAATTAATGTATAGGTATTTCTTTCTTTGCAGTGCTAAACATTTGGAGAAAATAAACTCCAGGAAAAGTTGATAGAGAACAAATTAGTGTAGGTTATAATCATCTATATATGAGGCCGAAAATATTTCTTTCGTCTATACTAGCAATATAATATTATTATTAGCACCGCGTCTTACTACCCGTTCGGGTTATACGCACAGCAATATAATAAAATTTTAATAATGTTGGCTAAAGAGCTACACCAAAATAATATAAGATTTTGATATCTAAAATAAATAACCAAATAGCTTTAAAATTCAAGCCCAAACATTCCTTTTAGCAGTGTTCCAGTCTATACCGAGAGTAAAGCTTTAGACCAAGCGACCACCAATGAAGGTAATTTTTATGAGTATAATATTCAACTAAACCTACTCTAAAATTTACTTTTAATATCTGCTCGAAACTACCAATGAAGATATTCTTTCAGATTAAAAAATGATATATGGACACAGTGATCGAACCTGGGACTTTTGGCTTAGTAGGCCAAAGACAATGTTTATATTTTGATGTAGATATAACCATAAATAGCAAATACCTATAATAGAGTGTCTATTTAATCAATCATTACTAATGGAGAGGTATTAAAAGAGTAAATTAAAATTACATTGAGCTCTGTACCTTGAAGTAAGTCTTTCAAGCTGGTTTCAAGTTTTGAAAGATCAGAAAATTTTGTTGCACCATCAGCATCTGCAAATAGCACCACTGCACCCCTAGCATTTAACATACCCTAAAAAAAACCAACATCATATTAACCAATATGTTACTGTATTGGCAAATTACAGCCAGCAATCAGTTTTAATATGGACCTCAAGCTAATTATTACTATATGCTTTTGTTAAATATCTGGTCTGTCTTCAGATTTTAAATCAAGGAGTTAACCTAAGGTAAAATTTAGAAGACATGACCTCACATTTGTGTGGAGGGATAACGGGTAACAATTTATATAGAGCATGGACGTGAAACTATTTGAATTAGATTTCTTAATGCTGTGCATTAGTGTCTTGTCCCAAAATAATTTTAAACAGAAATATGTTCTGATCCCACCCGCCCCTTCCCCCCACACAACTTTCACCTTCTTTTATTATTCTATGTGCTGGGGGTCCAGGGTTTAATCCTCGGTCCCCGCACAGATTTATCTGATTGCCAAACCCTTCCTTCACCTCTGACAAGATGTGTATTAATCACAACTTGTGAATGTGAGGAATGCCAGGCCTCCGCCATGGTTCGGATTACACGTTAAACTGTAGGTCCTCCATTTCATTTCACAATCACCCTACCATTACGCATTAGCGTAAGTGCATACAACCCGAATGGGTAGTAAGACGCGGTGCTAATAATAATAATAATAATTATTATTATTATTATTATTATTATTATATGCGCACTACTAAAGGACACACCACAAGTCTGAGACACACTTTGTTGAATACTTTTTTTCTTAAGTACCCGGATGGTCCTCAGACTTCAGAAATGTTTAAACATTAAATAGGCCAATAGTTTCTCTTCCTAGATTGTAACTTTCTTCCCACCAATCTTCACACCACTATCACAAGCTTTACCTAAAGAGTTTGTAACTTCTATGCTGTCAACTTATGTAAAACAATCAAAACAGAATTATTTAAAAAAAAAAGACAGTAGGCACCACGTTGTCACTACCTACCTTCACTACTCTCCTGCGTACCTGATGTTGGCTTGTCCTTGAACTAAACCGCGCATGTGTACATGATGTTTTGCAACTGCACAATCACAACTGTTCTATGTTAAACCCCATTAGCAATATATAATTTATTTTACCAATCTCTTAAAACTTTAATATCAAGTCAAGGTCTTTATAATTGTGATGCGGCCCAGAAAAATGTGCCATGTCGCAGAAATCATTTTCTTGTTTTTTATCTCTACCAATATAAAACAATTCAGAACATCAAAAAAAACCTCTCTAGCTATAAAACTTCTTTTTATAATGTTTCAAACATCAATACCTATTTTTATTAATTTATGGTAAATGGCAGCCAAAGTTTAAGGTATAGTTTCATTTCCCACGCAATACCGTATTTAAAGTTATATTTCTTGTATTATTAGTGTCGTGGTAATCCTGTTTACTGGTTGGGATCATAATTAAGGTTTCGAACTAACAGATGGGGTTGAAATACAAAAACCATCAATTTCGAACCGAAGTGACATTTTACGCTCTGATGAACAATTTATTCGAGAGATATGTGGCATGTTTTTCTGGGCCACATCACAATGATATAGAGATGTGTCGTTCGCGAACGAATGGTTTAAATCGAACGGATCCTCTAAGTGAACGAGTCGAACTAGTTCACCATATCCACGTGAACTAGTTTGAATTGAACGACACAAGACAATCGGGAGAATTCGGCCGACCTCGGTTGCAGAAATAACGGGATAAGAAGTTTTTTCTTTCTTTTTCCAGCAAATCTACCTCTGCGTCCCCCCCTAACGTGTCTAAAACCAAACAATAAGCAACATTGTCCTCGCTGGTAGGGGTAGTCATTAGGATAAAGGCTAAAAGAGGTAAATACAAATGCATTCTTAGAAATTAAGATATTTTAAAACTATCACTACCCACGTGGTCTAAGGCAGCGCATCACAACCTACGGCCCGGCCCGTGTGCTGAATATATTTCGGAAAAGTGATCCCAAAGTTTACTTTTATTTTTTTTAAACAAATATATTTTTATTTAAATACAACTAAACCATTAAATAAACTACGTAATTAATCAAAATAAATTAATAAAACCCGCCTCGGTGGCGTAGTTGGCTAACGCGCTTGACGTATTGAGCTCTACTGCTGCTGACGGGGAGATCGAGGTTCGAATCTCGGTCGGGTGAACTGGGGTGGTTTTTCCTAAATGGTTTTCCACCCTCCCTCCAAGCAAATGCGGGTTCACTTCCTCTAATTCAACCTTCCCAATTACTAATCCATTAAAGTAATTAGTACTTAAAGCGTATAACCTGAACGGGTAGTAAGACGCGGTGCTAAAATATTATTATTATTATTA
>CABFOW010000533.1:0-12660 GCA_902141385.1 Timema californicum | reverse complement strand
GGTGTGTTTCTCCAATTGATACCGGTAACTGACTGATTGAAAGCTGTAGGTCGGTCGCGAACGATGGGCCACCAGTCTGTATCAGGTCGGTCGCGAACGAAGATCCACTAGCTGAAGTTTGGTCGGTCGCGAACGATGAGCTGCAAAACAAGTATTCGTTCGCGAACGACTGAACGATAAAAATGAACGGCTCATTTCACTGAACTGAATCACTCTGAGCCGTTCCCAACAGTGAGCCGTTCTGCCCATCTCTACAATGATATTCTAATATTTTTTTTTTAGATGTTTACTAACATCGAATACCATAGGATTTGAGGGATTCAAAAAGTTGAGGATTCAAGTGTCTTATCTCTAAACAAAAGATTATGATAAAGTTTATGAAACATCATACACTCATACAAAGTTTCTGATTTGGCCCATTAAGGCACTACTATAGCCTACACTGATTTTTGTAAGAAGGGACATCATAAAGGTTCCTTTTCCTTCCAAAATCCTAATGTGTTAGGATTCTGCTAGAAAAAAAAAGGCCTTTCAGATATAAATTTATATAAAAATCAGTTAATAGTTTGTATTACAGTTATCTGGCCTCAACCATGGTCAATTCAATGAGTTTTTATGTTTCTGACGATGAGTGACACCATTTTGTGAACCTTTGGATCTGATGTAGCCAAATATTTATTCTTAACCTGGCATGAAGGCAAACAAATTATTCAAAGTTTTCTAGGCATTGAAATAATTTGTGGGTGTTTAAAAGTAATTAAAAGTAAAAGTAGGCTAATTTGAAGAAAACCCGTAAGCTTACCAAACGTACAGCCCCTCCCTTCCCTCTGTTGGTGGTCAGTTCTAGGACCCTGACCACATCAGCGCCATATTTACTGGTGTATTTCCTAGCCACCTCCACAGTAGCATCACGACTACCATCACTTACAACAATCACTTCGTACTTGAACCCTGACTTCCTTCCTTCAAGATATTCCAAACATTCATCCAGCATGGGTGGCACTGTGACAGTAAAAAACATACCATTTGAATTGTACTACTTTTTTTTTTTAAAGAAAAGGTCATTACAAAATGTGAACAATAGAATGAGTAGTATAAATAAGTTAAAGTGGGGAGGAGTATGAAGAAAGATATCATTATAAGGGAGGAGTGTGTGAGGGAGAATATCTTGAGATAAGGTAGAATGAGGGTGAGGTTATACTGAGGGAGAATATCCTAAGAGAGGGGAAAATGAGGGAGAATATTCTGGAAGAATGGTGGAGAATATCCTGAGAGGAGATAATGAGGGAGAGTACTTTTAGTGAGGGGAGCATGAGGCAGAATATCCTGAGGGAAAAATAAGAGAATAGTTTGGGAAAAGAGAGCATAAGGGAGATTATGAGAATATTCTGGAAAAGAGGAGAATATGGGGAATATCCTGAGAGGGAAGCACTGGAAAAGATTTCCCAGAATGAAAAGAGTCTGAAGGAAGATAAACCAGGAGAAGAATGGAGAATGTTAGTTATCACTTATCAGTGACAATAATTCTAACCAGTCGAAGAGTGGAGCTTGTTGGCTATCAATGACTTATTCCTATTCCAACCTGTGGTTATTGATGACTTATCCTAGCCAGGACCCCTAATTTTTAAACGTGTAAGCAACAAATCGCTAGCGTATTTCTCTCATATCACACACAATCTTGCAAACACCTAATTTTGAAACTCCTGTGCTGCGAAAACTTACGTTACACGATCGGATAGCGAGCAGATTCTATTCGCCAGCCTCACATCATGCGAGACAGGCCTTGTCTGTCGAGTAGAGCATAAAATAAAAAATGGATTCCATCCCCCTCTTTGGTTGCCGCTTTCTGAGTGATTTTGTTGAAATAAACCTACCATTGTATAAAATAGGTTTACAAAAGAAAAAAATATGATTGCTTTATACACTTTATTCAATCCTTCAATCAAAATATTTGTTTGGGTAAAAATATAGTTATATACTTAATTTTTTCAAATTTAATTATCCGTCAATTTGGCTGAATCGGTAGTGTGACATTCTCATAATCTAGGGTGTGTGTGTGTTCAAATTCTGTCATCTCCATCAAACTTTAAACTTTAATTTTAAATGATTGTATTAGTAAGAATATAATTTTTTTTTAACATATTTTATACAGGTATACAAGATATTTGAGCATACATAGACTACCATAATATTCCTTAAAAAAAAAAATTTAACAAGGTAGTAAATTAAAAACAATACATTAATTTTGAAATTTTGTAAGTAGGTGGTTATTTAAAATTTAAATTAATGGGTATTATGACATAAAAATATACATACTTAAAAATAAGGCTAAGCAAGCAAATTATTATTCGCATAGTAAAAACCTTTAAGTTAAATAGTTGCAAAAATTAAATAATATATTACTGAATTCTAATTATTAACAAATGATTTAAATTCAGACAAAAAATTAAAATATTGTAATCAGGGTGCGAATGATCTTGTTAACATCTGATTTTCAGACAAGCATGCTACTAAGTGTGCTAAAGTGGATATTAATTGAAAGGGTTGATTAACTTCTAGTCATATAACCTGAGAAAATTTTGAGACAACAAGCTTAGATGCATACAATTAGAAGATGATTTCCTAATAAAATGAAACAAATCGTTTTACATGATGTACTCAATACAATAATAGTGTTTACTTTCAGTTACATATCTTGTAGAATTGTGTGTTGTGGCATCTCATTACCTCAATCCTTTAGCACGTCATTGTTTTACAATGTTGTCGGATTTAACACTCAGTTGAAAGCGAAACAACACTACACCGACTCGCTCAACAGTAGAAACTTTTCAAAATTAGCCCTGTTTTGGTACAGCTTGTGATTTGCAAGTTCATGAGTTGAGAGTTTGCTCGATAGCGAGTATTTTCGCAAGTTTCAATATTAGGGGTCCAGAAGAGTGGAGAATGTTGGTTATAGTGACTTATTATAAGCAGGAAAAAAGTGGAACATTTTGGTTAACAGTGAATTATTCTAGCCAAGAGAGGAGAGGAGCATGATGATTATCAGTGATGTATTCTAACTTAATTCTAAGACAAAGATAAACCAGTTGGTTGAGGTTTTCTTTAATTTTAAAAGAACACAAACAAAATTTCCCCATGATATGTTTATGATCATATCACAACCCCAAAGGTGGCAGGATTCTGGTAGAAAAAACCATAATCGACTGTTAAAAAAAACTACTAAAATTAATTTACACACACATGCGTGTGTGTGTGTGTGTGTATGTAAATTAATATGATTGATATATATATACATCTAATCATGTGATCTACAAATGTCACTTTTGATATCTTCTATCAACACCTATAAAATAATGCTAACAATACAGTAAAATATCAATTTTGACCATACAAAATTTGTTTGTAGGCCTTTTTTCTAATCTTAATAAAAGAGTCCATACACACATCCATCTACAAACTGAGTTAAGGTTTTAGACATCTAAACATTGATAGTTTAGCACCTAGCACAGTGAGTGGGAAGATAATTTAATCATCTCAATTGTTAAGAGCACTCGGTCCATGAATTTGAAGTGCCAGGGTTTCAATCCCTGTCTCCAGATTTGTTAATTTTATAAACTAAAAGAACTATGCTATGTAATCCGAAAATATGTTTTTTTCAACAACATCTTCAAAAAGATAGCACATATGTATAGTGATTATATATTCCAAAGACATACACTTTGCAATTGAAGTAAGCAAGCAGCCTAATCGTAAAGATTGTTTAGTCTGGCTTGCTGGTAATGGATTGGAGTGGGTGGGAGCTTGGGTTTCAAATCCAGTTCAATGTGCAGAGTGGCTTATTAAATGATTTCCACACGTTTATTCCATCACTGATGTGGGTACATTTCTTCTAAGTTCTAAATTGTTCCTTATTCCTACCCCATTATTGTAATTAAATGTGTATAGGCATATGCTGATGGGTAGTAATACTCAGTGGTTAAAAGAGAATGAGAAACTATTCAATGATGAGTTTCAATCTGAGATTAGTCTAAGAGTAACTAATGCTACACTACACAGTAACCGTATTTAGCTCAATCAATAATTATAACATTTTCAACTCACACCTAGTTTCCTCATCAAATGCTGGTATGATAACGCTCAGATGAACGCTCCACGGTTCATGTAAGGATGGAAACTCTAGCCTCTTGTTAGTTTTGGTGTCGAGGAAATATTTTTCTTGTTCTGAAAGACTCACCACAGGGTATGGCGTAGTTGTTTTTATAAGAACGAAGCACAGCTGAAATAAAAGTTTGAGTTTTAGTAAATTAAATAAATAATAATTATAGAAGAAGACTCATTAAATCTTATGTTTCAAGCAACGCTGCCTATAGCATGGCATTCTTATGTGATATGAAAATGTATTAAAATTGCATCATGAGATCTCAAGTGACCTAGAGCACTAATGAGTGACTTTTTTTATTTTGTATGTAGGCCTATGCTCTAATTCAAGTGTATTGGCTATTATAAACTAGACCAGTGTTCCACAAACGGTGTGCTGCGGCGGAGAATTAGTGTATGTTTATGCTGCATTCTCACTGCTGGCACAAGGATGCTCGCCAGTCACCTTGCTGTTCGCATGTATCTATGATGGTCGCTATGGAGCATTTCCCCTGCAGCTGTTCACGTTGCTGTAAGATGCTGGCATGAAAGGTTAGTTGTGAGTCGAGTTTTGTGTTATCGGAATGTGTTTTGTGTTAAGGAATGATGACAGTGATAGTGATTCATTTTTTAAATGTAGTTTGTGATAAGGAGCAAGAAGAGAAGGTGCACCCTTTTAATCAAGAATGGCATCACTAAGGTTACTTTCACCAGTTCAAGAACTATCCAGAGAGGCTTTTCAGGCACTTAAAGATGTCATAACCAACCTTCCTGTATATTTTTAATCTTATTGAACCAGAAATTGTGTTAAGGAACCAATCACAGCTTAAGTTCCTTCGAGATGCCCGGCGATGGTCAAGGCTTGGAAAACAAAGTGATTTGTTATCATCGCTATAGCGAGGATGGTAGCGGGCAGCAAGGCGAGCAATGCCGGTGCAGGATAAATGCGTCAATAAAGATAACTACAGTAGCCCCATGGCTTCTTTGGTGCTGACTGACAGCTCACAGCTGACTTCTGACGGTCAACATTTAGGTATATACCTAAATTTTGACCGTAAGAAGTGACAGATGCTAAACACATGTTTTCGCAGATCATATGGTTCGGCGTAGGGATACATAATTTGGTCTGGTAACTTTTCAAAGCTGTCGGCTGTCAGCTGTGAGCTGTCAGTCAGCACCAAAGAAGTCATGGGGCTACTGTAGTTTTGTTTCATCATCTTCAAACATCCATGTTTATAGCTCAGTGGTGTGCTAGCAGTGAGGATGAAGCATAAATGTACCATATGACCACAGCCCATAGTGCCATGCATCCTTATTAAATAAGAACAAGAATGAAGTCAGTATGAGTGACAGCCATATGCCATCGGCATTTCTTAAGTTACTTGTACTTATTGATATTTTAAAATACACCTGACAAAATAAAATGTTTAGGAAGTGGGCACAGAAAAATAATTTCAAACTCTAATCTTGAAGTTACTTCAGGAAAAAACTAGTCCATACATTCCTAATTCCAATTAACTCTACAATTATTGAACTGGGCCAAAGTATATTTTCTGCTATTGCAACATGTACCTAAAGCAAGACAGTGTGCTGCAAAATACGTAGGCTTGTTAACTGTTCCTTCAACTGAAAAGTTTGCAGGAACACCGACTTAGATAAAATATTCTCAATTTTCCAGGTTTATTAATAGGAAGAGTTGTGCAGTGCATTAAAAATAAAGGGATAATCCATTTAAATACCCTGTTGATTTATTTTCCCAATACCGATAGGCCTATATCGTAAAATAACAATTCCTTAACAAACAGGTTGTTATAAATATAGTTTGCGTTGTTTGTTTCCGAAAAAATTTGAGACTTTTTCTTTGTCACATAAACACACACATATAATTTACCATTTCCTCGGAAGCCTAGTTCACATATAACCAATAACTAAAAGTTCAATAAAAATAGATTATCTGGTGGCTGCACAAATTAGTCACAAACAAAATAGATAACTGATGCATAGAAACACTTTTTTTAGCGATAAAAGCAATAAGAATAAAAAGTCATCAAAGCAGGGTTTTTTCTGAATGTTCATGTTTCATATGCTATGGTTGAATTTTCAAGGAGTTTTATAGTCGTGACATAAATCAATAAATGACTTGTTTTTGTGATAAATGCCTTTATTAGTGAAGTACAGTAACAGTGATTTCTAATTTTTAAATATATGTATCTGTAAATCGGGACAATTTGTTAGATTTAATAACATTTCTTAATATTAATCATCCAGTGAAAAACCAGACACACTAAAGAAACATGTCCTCTCCAGTGGGCATGTTGTTTCAAATTGTTGGACACAGGGCTAGCTGGTTCCAGCAAACGACAAAGTACGATTTTAAAAATGAACCTGAGAGTGAAGAAAGCCAAGACAGAAAAGACTGCCTTCATAAGCGATACTGTGAAATTGTATTTGAAAGCAAACATTCTTCTACAAAAACTAGATCAGCCTGCTGTATGCCAGTATCTGAAAATGGAAGTTGTCTTTATATGCCCAGACCTACCCATGCCTGTCACTTTGATGCATAGGGCCCTAATGCCAGTTTTTTAAATATAAATGCTACATAATGCAATTTTTCAAAAGCAAAATGCTATTTTTCAAAAAAACAGTGTACCTATCAAATGAAGCCCAAATAATTGGGAATTTATCAGTTGAATGTACAGAGTAAATCTGATAAAAGTTGACTATATTAAATTTAGATTTAGACTTACAAAAAATAAACAAGTCACTACAATAACTTAAATAGGCCTATAAAAAAGGTAGGCCTAGCCTATTTGAAAATAGCTTAATATATGATATTTACACTAATAAGATGAAGTTTGTTGTAATTTTTTTGTAATTTTGGGAGGAAAAATAAAATAGTTATTGAAACCTAGATCAGCTGGTTGGGATTTGAATTCCTGCCTCCAAACCCACCTGCTTGAAAACATTAACATGAATTTGACTTTTATAGTCATGTTTGCTGTTTGTTCTTATTGGTTGAGATTACATCTTATGACTTTCCAATTTAGACAGTCCATTTTGTATTTAAGAGAAGTGTAATCACAAGTGTGTTCGCGATTGCATGGTTGTGAATCCGACCAGCGGGTATGTTGGTTGTAGACGAGGCATTATGGACTTGGGTTTATTTACTTTGTTCAAAAAAATTAAAACTACTTTGTTTTTATTGGCTGAACACAAGCCAACGCAACTACATAAACGCAAGGGATGTACAATGTTCATCTCCTCCCGACAAGAGGGTCTAATAGTTCCAACATACCATTGTGTTTGCGTAAGCTATTGTAGACAGACACAATTACGTTAATGTGTAGTTAAAGTCCGATAATCGGGTGCGTTTGGTTGTAGACGGGCCATAAAAGCAGTTTTGAAAGAGATTTAAAGTGAATTATTCAACCATTTAAGGAAGACTTAGAAATTGTTAATACTTGTAAAGACTAATGGCTTGTCTACAACCAAACGCACCCGCATGTCGGACTCGCAACTACGCAATAAGGTGATTGTGTCTGTCTACAATATCTTAAGCAAACACAATTGTATGTCGGAACTGTCTGACTCGCTTGTCGGGAGGAGATGAACATTGCCCATCTCTTGCGTTTATGTAGTTGTTGGCTTGCGTTCAGCAAATTAAAAAAAAAAATATGAATGAACTACTAAAATCAAATAATACGAAATTATTTGGTCTATGATAACAATACTTGAAAATATATAGTAATGAATACAGGATTTTCAATTAAAATCATATGTATTTAACCATTTATATATTTTTCAAATATTTATTATTTGAAAATATTAATATAAATTTGACTTTTATAGCCATCATTGATGTTTGTTCCTATTGGTTGAAATTACGTCTTACGACTTTTCATTTTAAATTCTATTTTGTATTTAAGAACAGCGTAATTACAATTGCATTTGGGATTTCGTAATTTCAATTCCGACAAGCGGGAATGTTGGTTGTAGACGGGCCATTATAAATTTATCATACATTTAGCCTATTTAGCTTTATTTTAAAAGGATGTCTGAGTAGGCCCTATTTTGATATTTAAAATAAGAGTAGCCTATAGGTTATACTGTAAAAGTGAATACTTACAAAAATAAAAATTAATAAAAATGCAATGGCTCCATATACCAAAAGTGAGTAAATATCGGGTATCATGATTCTTTTTCAATGAATATTCACACAAGCTGAGACAAAATAATCATTATATTACGTGTACAAGAAACCGAATAACCGCCACGTATCAGAGGCAAACAGTTATATCAAAGTAGAAACAAATAAACTTTCGAGCTGCCGTCGGAACACGCCAGTGAGCTCTATAATATAGTAGCTGGATAGACATAAACGGCCAAAACTTTCGAGTTAACGTCTCCATACTAATGTGTATAAGAGAAAAAAAGACCTTAGGGTAGCTCTTTCTCTGTTATACAGATAGAAGTCAATGTGATTATTTTGACAATCTCTACCTTTATCTAATATCTCATAGTTTGTTCTTTTGTTAACTGATCAATCTGTTTCTTAAATATTTGAATGATAATCTCCTGCTAATTTTATGAGATATACAAAATAGTACTTATTATGATTTGATCAAAGGCTACAATTTCTGTACACATTCCATAGGGTGGGCTGAAACTGATATTTTTAATAACTTTTGTAGAATTTGAAATTACAATAGCAGACAAAAGTTGAATTTGGTATCAAATACAACTTCTTATATTATTTTCACCGTACATTTGTGTTCTTTAAAAATTTACATTTGCCTCTGTGAATCCATTAAATCCCACCAAGAATATCACCATTGTCTTATTAACTGTTGATTGTTGAAGTCTCTATGTCCAAACAAATAACAAAAACCCTGATTTACCCTTGGGACATTTTCTGTTTGTTCATTGGGACAAAGACCACAAACAATTTATGGTGGAAAATAAATTGATGAGGAAAGAGTTTTCTTTATTCTTGGAAAGACAAGTGCTATCTTTAAAACAGAGCGGAAAGATAATATTTAAATAAGTTTTTAAACCTTTAAATGATATTTCGACTTTGCTTTCCATCCTTTAAATTTAAATTCCAATTTTAATCTGATTTTTCTGAGTTTCATATTCAATACCTTTTACATTTGAAGTTGGTAAGGAATATGGTCTCCTTGGAGAAAAACAGTGTTTTGGAGTAAGTTATTATGGAACACGTTTGAATCAGAGGCGGAGAATTAGAATAATTATGATGTACTAAACCCCTGCATCTGAAACTAAGGGGGTTTGGGGCGGGGTTGTTATAATTTTACCCATCCCAAAAAACCACCTGGGCTTTATTTGTTTTAAAACCACTTATTATATTTTGCACACAAATCAATTTTCTAATACATTTTTGAAAATGGTTAACATTCTGTTGAAATCTTTTTGATTCAAACCCAATAAGGATACATTGATTTGTGTATGGTTTTATACACAAGTTTAGAAATTAAAGACTTTATATGATAAACTAAACTATGAAATATTTTTTAATTGGTTGAACAAAATAATAAGTTCAACTAGCAACTCACTTAGGACATAATTTTAAGGTGCCTACAATGTATTAATGCTAGGCCCTAGAAATAATACTTTGTCAAACAAGCAAATGAGATAGCAAAAGTTCTTACCTTTTATTCTTAACTAAAGAAAGCAACCAATCAATTCTGTACTTGGCTTGTCAGTAATTTGATGCACGGTCTCCCTTCCCCCTTCCTAACTTTTTCTATTCTTTCTACACAAACAGTTTTTTTTATCAACCTGCTAGCTTATACAGTGTTGTTGCCAAGGATTACATTGTTGCATTATTGTTTTTCTTTATTATGTCACTTATTAATCCTTTCCTTAATATATTAAAATTAAAATATGTTTTTTCTAGATCCCCAATAATTAAAATATTTGAATTATTGGTTTAATCAGATAACATGGAGAGTAGCCTTGTTTATTCACCAAAAAACCATAATAAATACCCAATATAACCCTACTAAATTGTTTTTTAAATAATAGCTCAGATTATTTTCTACCCTGGTTTGGGGGACATCCCCCAATTGCCATATGTAAGAAAATTTTTGGACTAGATATAATAGTTGTAGACTTGGACCTAACATTTTTTAAACTAGTCAAAAACATTTTTAAAAAAAGTGACATTCTACCTTAGGCCTATTATTTCAAATGTTTACCGCCCACCATTAATATTTTAAGACGAAATATTCACAAGTATTAAATGCATACTACATAATATAACTAGGCCTTGTGGTATTTGAATTTCAAATGGAAAACTAATTAGATACTTTCAGCTTTATTCATTTCACTCAATAGTTTTCATCGTCGTTGTGACGTAATTTGCCACCCTACCTTGTATCTCCCTATATTTTTATACTTTTTGTGAATAGTTTCCAATTTATTCTCGTGTGAAATTAAGGACTTCAAAGTTCGGCTGCTGTGTCGCCGGCCTGACTAATAACACTGTTTAGATTCATTTCATAAAATAAAAGGACGGAAGGAACAACGTATAACATTGTTTTAAATAATTTAAATAAGGAATTTTGATTTAAGGAAGAACACTTACCTTTTATTAAACATATTAATTATCCTTTTAAGAAGTTTGTTGATTTATTTATAATGAACGCGAGCCATATTTGATTTCAAAGCATGCGCAGATATATTAAACAAGTTAGTAGCGAGTCTCGTGGTTGTAGAAGAAACCAGGCCCGACGTAAATAACTCAAAACCAGCGCGCTGTTCAATTCTGACAGATAGAAATAAACATTTAATTCCTTTATGAAAACATTGATCACCTTCATTGGGATATATTTAAATATTTATGTTAAACCTGTATTGTATTTGATTTTTATCCCTAGTCCATAGCCAACATTTTATCTTTTGTTTTTATATATTAGCTTTCTCTTTGGACTTGGAAGTAAAGAATAGAACATTTTTAAATTTGATTTTGGAAGACTTTCGGTAGGAGACTGGGTCTTCTTCCTCGGTGTTGGTCCAACATGGGGCCAAATATGTGGAGATCCTAATTCAAGTTATCTTTAAGGTTGAATTAACGGTTGTAAATTAAAGTACAAGTAGCAAAAATGGAAAGCTAAGTGTGTGTGAGAGAGAGAGAGAGAGAGAACTAGACTGTTTATTTTCGTTTAAATTGTGGAAGAATTCGAAATACTAAAGTGAAACAAATCTCTGAAGTTGGTGTTTCAATATGGACTAATTCATGGCTGAGGTCAAGCCAACCCTCCAACTTTAAATTTTCTTTTCCCTCCTATCAAAATCAGAATTCGTTTACGAACTTTCAGAAAGACAGAACAATGTGGAGAATTAAGTAACATTTTATTTTATGTCTAATTATTAATTTGATTGATTGTATATTTTTTCTCTTCTTTTTGATTTCAACAATACTATTTTATACTTTGTTAAATTAGAATTATAATTAACCGGAATTCCATAGGTATGATTGGGATATGGTAAAAGGGAAACAACAATAAATCCACAAAAGTGCCAACAATGGTTATTTTATGCATTTATTTTTGTTGTAGCCTAAATTACATTTTATTTCAACAATCAATTTTGATCTAAATTGCTCATGTTTTATTTTAAGTATTGCCCAGTGGTCTCGAGTATTGAGAGTCGTCGTGCCACTGTCTGAATTAACTGAGGTACATTTTGTTTTCTTTTTGATTATTATTTTTCTCCTAGATACTAGGGGTGGCGCCCAACAAAAACACAATTTTTATACATCTTGATGTTAACTATTGTTATTAAGAAACAAGATTCAGCAGACACTGATATTAAACCAGAAAACTATATATATTATATAATACACGTTTTGTTATTTTTCATTACATTGTAGCCTACTGTTTTGACAAACCCCTTTTTTGTTAACCTTTGGAGTGTATATTGCTTCTGGGAAACATCTGAGGATAAGACGTACAAGGAAAATTATGAAAGGAAAGGCGAATATTATTAGTACCGTCATATGGGGTGAATTCGGATGGCGAGGTGAGTTCGGACAGTTGAAGTACATTTCTCTTTTAATATTGGTAGCACCATGACAAAAGTTTGTACTCTTTTTTTTCAGGATTTTGTTTGTATGTGCTATCTGTGATATATGACAATCCTTGATTATTACGCTTTTACAGTTTATACAGTAAAACATGCTTTTCTAGTAGTATAAAATTGACATGTTAAAAATAGTAATTTATGTCTCCTTTGAAAACGTGCCACCACAGGTTTCTATAACGTTTACTCTATGAACATCAACCATTACCGGATTGAAAAGTAGTTTATTAACCGAAATATTAATATGAACTAAAAAAACTTAAGCCCCCAGAAGTCCGCCACGTCCACAATAAACTAACCGTTTCTAACCAACATTTGAAAAATAAGTGGAACCAAGCCAAAAATTTAGTTCCAATATTTCTAATAGATGGCAATAGAGTAGATAATTAGTTAGAAAAAATAGCATAGATAGCACTAGAG
>CABFOW010000532.1:193640-243123 GCA_902141385.1 Timema californicum | reverse complement strand
CCCTGTACAATCCCACAGCCCCCAAGGGGGCGGTACCGCCCACTTTGGGAACCACTGACATAGACAGTAACTTTGGACCCATGCACTTTACCAGATCAGGTTTCACGCAACGATTCATAAGGTATCTTAGAAGTTTATCTACAGCTTCAAAAAGATATGGAGTCATTGGTTTTGATGTCTGGAACCATTGCAGGAAAGGCTGACATTCATCTGCAATTGTCTTGCAGAAAGCTATTTTACACTTTAGGAATGGATCACAGGCTGCTCTTTTCAGTGTCTCTACAAGTTTTGTTTTAGGAATTTTTGCTTCTTTGAGAAACTTAACAACATGGTCACAAATTTGTAATGCCCTTTGAAAGCACTTTGCATTCTCTAACCACCGCACACCACAGAAATTCAATGGAAAAGATGCCCATCCTGTCTACTGGGTAAACAATGCTCGATGAGCTGGAGAGTCAGTGAACAGGTAGTACATGTGACGCAATAAGCTACTTATATCCCAATCAACAGACTACACTCCTGTTCTCAAGGAACCATGAACCACATGAAGCCCACATGTTCCCAGATTTAGCAAACTACATACTTCATTGTCTTTGACAGATTTGATGTGTTCCTGAAGAAGTGTTATAAACTTTAAATTGACATTTGAGCCATCCATTGACACTTATATCAAATTAGAGAGTGGAAGAGGAGAGATACCATCCAGAAAATGCTTCAGTAATTCTTCAGCGGTGCTCCTATCGAAAAACACACTGTTTAAGTAACGACTGATGACTTTATGATTTTCCTTGTCCCATAATCTTATTACAATGTCCATTTGTCCTCTATGAATAACTTTATTCAACGCTTCATCAAAACAAATTACAAAGTTGTTACATGATTTTAGGTGGTTTGATAAATTATTATGAAAGAATGGAGCCAAGCCAATGCACAATGAAGTATGCAGCCTTGTCTACCAAGGGTAAAGGCATTGGCAATGGAACACTCGGGAAACATCAACTGAAAAATTGTACTTAAATTATTGCACGAATTGAAATACATTTTTTGTAAACAACTTGCATAGCCTAAATTATTTCCACCTTAGTTATATCATCTTTTATAACGAAAGTGTTATGGTTTTTATAATTTCACTTTTGGCAACAGCTTCCTTCTGCGGCTTTATGATTTCCGATGAAACAGAAAAACTCTTCGAGTAACCAGCCGAATCACCACTAGTTAAAATGTTTGTGTTCCAGAGATTCTGTTGAAACAGGGGAGCTCGATGAACCTGAAACACTTGACTTTTTAGAGAAAAAAGTCAACAGAGCGTGTTGATTTGTCAAAGGTTCAAGAGTTTTGATATAAGTTGGTCCTTTTGCATAGGAAGCTAATGCTTGCTTTCCCATATTACTTAGGTTTATAAATTTTTTGCACTTTACAAAATGCCTGCAACTTATTACTTTCAACACCACTGATCCAAAATGAGAATTCAGGAAAATACTCTGGGCTTAGCCAGAGATGGTTAAAAACTGTTTTTTTGTTAGACATTGCTGGTGTAGCCAAATCAGTCCTAATTCACTGTATCCAATGATAACGATGCCAAACCTTGAAAAAGAACCAAAACAATGGATCACTAAAGTCAAAATAATTGTCATGTGCAGGCCAAGAGATTTCTGCATTCACCTTCTGAAATAAAATGCTACCAAAACTTGTGTTACAGCAAGTTTGAGCATGGTAAGTGCCCCTCAGCTTTCTTCATTAAAAATATTTTCGTTGTTTTTTTCTAAGTGTGACATGAATTGTCCTTTCCCTGACCTTTTTAAAGCTTACCTGACTATTATTTTTTTCCCCTGACTTTCAAGACCGTAGGAACCCTGTTAAATACTTGGGTTTGACCCATCTTAAGTTATAAAAAAGATCAGGTTGTTCTCACATCTTTTATAAAACATTTATTATGCAATTTGGAACTGTGGAAAAGTGTTACTGAAGAAAACAGCGTTATTACACCTCAATGTAAATAAATTACACCATCCAAATTCCTGGTTATGAAACAATGATTTCTGTTAAGTGAGTAAATTCAGGAATTTACCTCTCCACTACATGGTAGAAATGTCATCTTACATGATGATATACCTAGTCATACTTATATTTAAGTTAATTTAATTGATTTAAATGCTTATAAATTAATCTTAAAAGTGTTAAAATGTAAATACATTAAATTCTTCCCTTATCATCAATTAAACAAATTATTGGATTGTTTTTATGGGATATGCCCCTTTTTTTAGTAAGAAAGTGAAATCAATTGCACCATCAAAATTATGGGCAGTCACAGTAGATTTCACACCATATATCCTTGCTCCTCCAAGAGATAAAAAGTAAATTTTAAGTGAATATTTATTCTAAGCAGAAGAGGATTGTGTGGTACTGAGGCCGATAGCTTAGCCAAACTAATAAACATAATAATAGCCATACTCCACCATTAATAAACATAATAATAACCATATTCCACTGTTAAACAAAGAAAAAACAATGGTTCCATGTGTTTGAATTTAATAAACATCAATAGGATAATAGAAGAGCAAGGCCTACAAACTTACCAGAAAAATAGAGACCTCAAAATTCAAGATCAAAACACAACAAAACACATTGTAGTAAATTTCAGGGCACAAAAGGCCTCTTTATCGGCAGAAGAGAAAAAAACAGTGACTGGACTGAGGCTAAGGATTGATCAGTGTTGCTTGGATTCTGTAGTTGCCTGTTAAAACTTGTGTCTTTTTTCTTGAAGGAAGATAGATACAAGAAGTGTTCAGAAAGAATGGGTCAATTAGCTATTGAAAGTTAAAAAAAATTGTTTTTCAAATTGGTATTACTGCCAAACTAATCAAAGAACCTAAGCTATTTTTCCACAGTCAGTGCAGGAATTCAGACATCGGTCATAACGTGGCAATAACTTGTGTGTACCCATCTCATAGAAGCTTGTCGCCTGCAAGTTTAACCAATACCAGACCAACTTTGTAAGCTTATCACTGTCCCCAAAGCATTTTGAACCAAGGGATTTCTTCAAGCGCAAGAACAAGTGGTAATCACTTGGCGCAAGATCAGGGCCGTAGAGCAGATGATTGAACACCACAACCAAACTCAAGTAGAATGACGGTGTGTGATGATGCGTTGTCATGCAGGAGAATTTCAGATGACAACATACTGAACCTTTTGTTCTAAATAGCACTCCTCCAAACAAAACCCTTCAGTGTTGATCATCGTCCCATAGATTAAGGAAGCAGAACTACCTTCAGATTACAACACAGTCGCCATCATCTTTATGTTTGGAAAAGTTTGCTTGTATTTCTTTGGCCTTGAGAGCCCGAGTTCATCCATTTCATGGACTGCTGTTTTGTTTTGACATTAGCGTGTGAAATCCAGACTTTATTTCCAGTCATGATGTCATCAAGGAACTTGTCACCAACAACCATGGAGCATTCATTACATTACATAAACTTGACAAAGATGAGAATGTATTTCTATTGCCTCTGTGTTTTTGCGCGAAGAAATTTTATCACCTTACAAACTTCACATGCACATGTGCCAACATGGTTACGCCCATAACATGGTTGCCATGGATAAATTTTAAGAGATCTATCAACGCTATTTTGAAGAATCAAGACAAGTTTGAACAGGCAACAGTAAGCATTGTTTTTATATTAATAATCTGGTATTAAATTTATTTAACAGTATAAAAAACAGCTAATTTTAAATATTGGTTGATTTCATAACCAACATGTTGAATTGATAAATGACTATCATATAATGGCTCTATACATATGTTTGGTAAGAGAGATAGTCTTGAGACTGTGGGTGTATAGACTATTTCTCTAAAAGAACATGTCTAACATGTCTGTTAAAATAAATTACTCAATCTACATAATGATAAAACGTGTTAACAATGGACTAATTATTATGTTGTAGCATTTGGCTACAAGAAAAATGAGAATATGTCAACGATAACTAATATTCACCCCATTCCACCATCCTGGCTGCACTGTACTCCAAACCAAGATATACAACAACACTACTGACCGCAATTCCACCACACAGACAAATGACCAGCTCCGCCTAAGAATCGAACTGCGCCCGATAGGGGCCGCCATGTGCTCAAGCCATGCCAAAGAACTTGAGAAGAAGAAAAGATGTCTGTCCCGCAAAATGCCCAAACATTCTAATTGCTTCGAGAAATGAGTAGAAGCTCGTTATGCCACTCGCATTTCCCTCCCGGTGTATGATACGCTTTGGTTCCCCTCCCTTTTTTTTCCTTTGTTCCGTGTTCTCTGGGTTTTGCAAATCATATATAAGACCGGCGTAGGAAAGCGTCTGGCACTCTTGGACATTTGTCGGACTTAGTCGGATGAAGCCGAGGCTTCAGCATTATTTTTAAGCAAATGTAAGAGTAGATTTCTTTTCGGCGTTAATATTTTTTATTGTTATTTTTCAAAATTCCTTTTTGGCAGGTTATTATTATTTATTAGTAACTGTTTGAATCTTATAAAACTTAAATTTTTCACATTGTATTGAAATAGTCATATTTATAATTTTTAGTAACTGTTTGAATCTTATAAAACTTAAATTTTTCACTTGTATTTAAATGGTCAAATTTATTTATATCAGTCTGTTTGTAGGGATAAATTTTGGGCTATCACTATTGAGCTGATAGATAAAAGAAAAGAAGATCTAAAGTATAAATTTTGAATCTCGCCTTTTTATTATGCTGGTTAGATTTTTTTTTGTCTACGTAATGTTTAAGTTAGATGTTCTTATTAATTTTTCTTGCTTACTTTCCTGTATGGTTAATATTGTGATTGATAAATTTAGGGTAATATGATTTTCGGTTATTATGGGATATATTAGATACTTGTGGACGGTGCTCATTTTGATTATGTTGGATAATTATGAGTAATAGATTGCAAATGTTAGTTAGTTAAATGATATATAAAAGATATATTAGTTAGTTACTATATATATATATATATAAGATATATTTGAAATTTGTTGACGATGCTCATTTTGATTATGAGTAATAGAATGCAGACGTTAGATAGTCACATAGTTCGTATTAGGATAATATTGAGTAACTTCGTATGCAAAGTTCAGGCGAGAAATAATAAGCTAAATTATTCTGTGTTGTATATATTCTAAAAATAGTTAATTGAAAGTAAAGGCAATCTTAACTTAAATCCTTCTAGCTCAATGTAGATTGTGAATTTAATGAAGGAGCTATTATATATTTTTACATAATACTTGTAACTTGTTACATAAATATATAGATATATTTATTTATTTAGTTCTGATATTTATAATAAACATATACATGCACTTCTTGTAATTTTTTTAAAGTTATGGTTAGTGAAAATACCCTTAGGTTTAGAAACTATCTCTGGCCTTCCTTAATTTAAAATATTATTATATTTATATTTATGGAGACCGACCATCATGTTCTTCCCGCATCTGGATTGAGTTGCGTGCCCTGGGTTTCTGTTGTGCACCCAACATTCAAAACTATTTGTCACACAATTCACTCCTATTGCTTTCGTTATAATATTAATTTATTTTTTGAGATTTGGACCCTTTTTGTAGGATTTTGAGATCTTTAGGGTTCAATGTAATTTGTTTGATTTAAAGTAAAAAAATAATTATTAAACCTAAGGACCATATTTGCTATTTGAAAACATATCTTACTATAATTTTGCTCAAAATAAATAAATGTGAGATGATAGAATGGACTGACTTGAGCCAATCTATCTTGTCCCTGTGCCAGCTCTGTCATGTGGCGGACATGAAACTCGGTCTTCTCCTGGTTCCATTGCTGGTGAAGCTGCTCAACTTCCTTGCACTTAGTAGACAGCTTACGCATGGCTTCAGCCAGCTGGCTTTCAGATCTTGACAGTTGCTTCTCACTCCTTGACACAACTTCCTGAAACAATGAACATTCCCTTGAACTTGCTATAAGTTTGACAGTTGTGTCTAACTCCTTGACACAACTTCCTGTGGGAGAAAAATGGGTTGTAAAACCAAAGGTGTATTACACTAAGAACATACAAAATAATATAAAACTATAATAGTTTTTGCAATGTGAAATGTTATTTTAATTATAATATTCAGTAAGTATATGATAACTGATATATATTATATTTCATCATAAATGATCCAAACTGTTTTAAACAGTAAAATATTTAAAATGTTAAGTGTGTTAGTTATAACTATGACCACCGGATGCTTGCATCATGAGGATTATTATCTTTGCTTGCAAGTTTATATATTTAATGTTGTTTCAAAAGCTTGGGTGTTATTTTGCTTGGAAACTGGTGTTTAACATCATCATCATCAGTTTACAGTCTTTGGCCGGGTCAGTTTAGTAAAATGCCTCCAACTTCCTCTATCCTTCTACTATTCTTCTCCTCTCACTGGCACACTTTCTGCTATCTGCTCCTACCAACTATTTCTTAGCCTCCCTTGCAGTTTTTTTTCCTACATACTTCATTTTCAACATTTTCTTTGGCTTACTCTTTTTTCCCAACCTCATTTCATGCCCATACCATCTCAGTCTTGCCTCCTCTACTATCTAATTTACTCCCTGTACCCCCATTCTTTCCCTGATAACTTCATTCTTAATCTTGTTTCTCCTCTCGTGACAGCTAACATACTCCTGCACTTTCCTTGTCTCTCTTACTTTCATTGTCCATGTTTCTGCTGCATGTGTGACAACAGGTACAAAGTACGCTCTGTGCAGCACTTCATTGACATTGCAGGTCTTATTTAGTGAAGATGTCATTTTAGAGTTATCTAGTAGGTGATGTTTAAATATATTGGTAGGCAACAAGCACAAGTCTTGTTTTGGGACTGTATACTTTTAATTATTTAGGCTTTTAGTGCTCATGTTGTTGCTATGTTTGTTTGAATGTTTGGGAAGAGTCATCTTCCTTATATTTATTTGTATATATGTTATGGGTGATGTGCGAAATCAGGATATGTCAAGATTAGCCGGGAAATGTCAGCCTTAGCCAGGTGCAGTGGATAAAGTCATAAATAAAGGTAATTTACCTCATTTATGTGACATTATTAAGATAATATCAACACTAGCCAGCACGACATGGATAACATGGAATAATATTTGTAAAACTAAGCACATTTCAATACAAATTTTATTTTGAAACAATATTTCTAAGATTGAAGAGTAAATTGAATCGTAGATGTGCACTAACATTCAAAAAGCCTCATTTTATATTTTATTTTTCACTAATCTAATCTAACCTAACCTAACCTAACCTAGCCTAGCCTCAATCATAGAAATTTCCACTATCAAAGTGCAGGTGAATAATGTCACTATTATATGGATACACTTTGAAAAACAAAATTCAATCCCCACTCACTCAACACAATTTATGTATTTTGGATAACGTCAACATTATCTGGATAACATTGACTTTATCCGGGTTCTGACTTTACTCGCAGCATAAACACTAGTCATTATCTGCCCATTTCCACCCTTGTGCATAATATTGTAACTAGTTATTTTATTTGCGCAATTGATATAATTATCTCTTGTGTAAATCCTTGGGATATGCAAATTGGTCTTTTATAGTGAGTGTGGCCTTCAACCAACAATTTTTCCTGTTCAATTTACTTAGTGTAAGTGTTTAATACTTTTTGTTTGTAATGTTATGTTTTCAGATTTCTAGCTGTCAATTAAAATGGTTTTGATAAAGTCTCTCCTCCTTTATGCTTTATTTGGGGACTTAGAGACCACAGATAATAAGGGGTCTAGAAAAGAACTATAATATTAAAATATGTCCATCAATTCATTACTAATATTTTGTCCTTATAGTGCAAGTTAAGAATTAAATAAAGGATGTGTAAAGATTGTAAAGGAAATAACATTAACATTAAATTTTAAGGAATACTGTGTTTAGTTAGCACTTATACAGAGTATGAATGAAATCTTGGCACTACACTTGAGTTTTTTTGTTCTTACCTTCAATTGTTTAATGTTGACAGCCATGAACTTTTTAATTTCCGCATCACTTCCTCCACCAATCTTAAGAGATAAATGAACCAGAGGTTTAAAGTTGTTTGTCTCAACAATCTTGAGACATGTTCGTCCCCCGTCAAGGACAGATTCCCTCTCCTCTTCTTCTAGAATCAATAGAAACCTAAAAAAACTGTATTTAACTTAAGGTTGCAGTTGTGCCATGTTCAAATGTAAGAAAAGAGGAGGGGATAAAAGTTTGTTGAGTTCATGGCAGTGTCTGGTGTTAGAATTAGCGACTTAAGGGACTAAAAACTCCCAAATCAAAGTTTTTACAATCCATAAATACAAGTATAAATCATGCTGATATTTATTTTATTTAATGGACATTACAACATATTGAAGAATGTACTAGAAACAGACCTCAACACGAGACAGGTACCAAGTGAGACTCAAATGGAATCGAAAAGATTCACCTGTCATATAAAATAGAGTAGTCAAATGGCTCCATCTGCACTGTTGCGTGATATAGTTCAACTTTAATTTAAAGGATTCCACCGTGCATCAAATGGTTTTAGAGTGTAACCTGGATATGAGATTGGAACACTACTATCAAATGAACTTGAGAAATTAATTTCAAGCTGAGTTCCACCGCTCTAGTACCACAGGTATTATTACTATTACCACAGTGTCTTACTGCCTGTTCAGGTTATATGCACTTACGCTAATGTGTAATGGTAGGGTGATTGTGAGTGGTAGGGTGATTGTGAGATGAAATGGAGGACCTACAGTTTAACGTGGGATCCGAACCACGGTGGAGGCCTGGCATTCCACAAGTTGTGATTAATACATGACTTGTCAGAAGTGAAGGAAGGAAGGATTTGGCAATCAGATAACCACAGGTATTAAAAAGTTTCAAGACCAGTTCTGTAAAATGGATATAAATTACCTGATTTAAATGTGGCCTAGAAGTGAAGGAAGGAAGGGTTTGGCAATCAGATAACCACAGGTATTAAAAAGTTTCAAGACCAGTTCTGTAAAATGGATATAAATTACCTGATTTAAATTTGGCCACTATCTTCTTTAAAGTAGTCTCCTTGTGCGGCAATACATCAATCCCAGTGCTTTTTCCAATTTTGAAAAGCTCCCTGGAAGTCTGTCTCGAAGCATGCACAACACTGCCTGTGATTCACGCTTGATCTCATTCACGGTGTTGAACCGACGACCCTTGAGCTTTAACTTAAAATTTGGGAAGAGGAAGCAGTCACAGTGGGCCAAACCCGGCGAGTACGGGGAGTGAGGAACTATGATCATGTTGTTGTAGCCAATAAACTAACGCATTTCCATCACTGTTTATGCAGGTGCATTGTCATGTTGGAGCGCCCAATTTGCCCACACGCCACAGTTCTAATTTTTTCCACCGAATATCCCCCATCAGATGCCTCTGAACAAGACAGTAGAACTCTGCGTTGAAAGTCTGACCGTTGGGGACAAATGCATGGTGCACAATCCCACGAATGTCAATGAAAACAATGAACATGCACTTGGTCACACTCCTGACCTGCCTCACCTTCTTCACTCTTGAAGATCCGGGGGCTCTTCCACTGCGAAGAATATTGTTTGGTCTCCGGATCATAATTGTAGATCCAACTCTCGTCCCCAGTGATGATCCTCGACATAAAGGTTGGGTCATCCAGTGCATGATGACAGAGTTCCTGACCAATTTCGGCACAATGCTCCTTCTGTTTGGGGGTCAGAATCCTGGGTATGAACTTGGCGACAATGCGGTGCATGTTAAAGACGGACGTGAGGATTGTCTGCACTGATCCGTATGACACATTGACGATGTCGGAAATGTCCTTAATGGTCATTCTATGATCTTCAGGCACAAGTTGCCTCTGTAACAATTTCTGGGTTTGTGCTCATGAAAGGTCGCACTGACCTCTCTTCATCTTTCAGTGAAATTCTGTTGCTCCTGAAGCACTAGTGCCAATCAAAACACACCAGACGGCTCATAGCTTCATTGTCGTAAGCCTGCTGTATCATTTGAAAGATATGTGTTTCAGATTTTCTGAGTAAGACGCAGAATGTGATGAGCTCGAATTTGTGAGCTATAGTAAAATTGCAAATGCAGTTGTGCATGTTGTCAAACAAACGTGTGTAACATAGCGACTGGTCTACACAGAACAATGCCACTTGTCATCTCAAGATAAAGAAAAACACAGCTCGCCACACCAGCATTTGCATCCCCGTGGTGTGCTCTATTTTCAATTTACAGAATCAGTCTTGAAAATGTTGATACCCCTTCGTAAGGATGAGACAGCTGTCTTCATGTTTAAATACCATATCTCATGTCTGTCATATTTCTAGTTTCACCTTAATTTTAATGCTTAATCAAATAGAAACATGTTTTATGCTATCCTGACTACAAATAGAGGCCCCTGCATATTTTATTCTGCATATAAATGCATATTTAGGGCAGTTTTCAGTTTTATTTAATATTTCCATGGTTTTGGGGCATGAAGCAATATTTTGGGTAAAATAACTTATAATTGTATAGTTATAATTTCCAGTAAATACAATACACACTTCACGTTTTATATTCATAGCTTGCATGTTTAGGGAAACCTAAGAAACTTAAATAATCTGAGCAGTGCTGGATTTACTTATGTGGGAACCTTGTGGTGATATACACTATGGAGGCCCCTGTGAGCCCATGTAATTTTATTTTAGAACCGTGCCTTACTACCTGCTCATATTATGCACATGTACACTTATTACGATAATGAGTTTTGGATGTGGAAGCTCAAATTTAGAGGAAGTATACCCGCATTGGTGAGGATGGTGGCGGAAAAACCATTTTGAAAAAAACACCCTTATTACACCCGACCAGGATTCAAACATCTATTTCCTTGTCATCTGTAGTCTAGTCTATTGCAAGTGATGCCTTATACCATGTGGCCACCAAAGCTTGTTCATGTAAATTACATCAGTGTGTTTGTGGAAAGGTAAAAATTAAGCAAACGTTTAATTTTAGACAAATGTAATAGTAACAAAGTAAAATGAAACAAAGAATTTATGAAAACTCTAACTATAATACAGACAGACTTTCCTCGCAGCAAACATGTACATAATGTTTTACAGTCCATTTCATGAAGTATATATCACACATCCTGAGTAAGGAAAGGTATTTAGAAGGACTAGGTTTATGATTGTCGAAGCAGGCTTTATTAACTTAATTTTTGAAAATGATCTTTCCCCACTACAGTTTGACACCATAAGTGCTAGATATGTTATTAAGCCTATTTGAACATTGAAAAATGTTGCTCTAAAATTTTGTTTAGTGAAGATTTCATAGAAAAATGAACATTTACTTTGAAAGAGTCTTTGTAGCTTTATTTTGTGCCTACCATTAGTGCAGCAAACTATTTGAGATAATTTTTGTATTCAGTGACCAGATTGGCACAGTAGCAGCAGAACCACTGGAGCAGGGGGCATCAGCCCTCCTGAAATAATTTTTTCTCCCCTTGGATACATTTCAAATCATATGATATTATCGACTATGAAGCTGAAAAATGCCCCTATCTCAAACTCTAAATGATTTATAGATGTGTTCAATTTTCAAAAATATTCCAAAGAAGACCACTAAAAATAACTTTTCTTATGTTGGAGAAAATCAAGGTGACAGTCACTCTAAATAATTTCGAGGGGCATCTTGATTATTAAAAAATTTAGGGGAGTTTCATTTTAAATGGTTGCTTCTAGAAAAGTCTAATTTTAAACAAAATTCAAGGTGATTACCACTCATATTAACTTTTAGAAGCATCCAATTTTAAAAACTTTATTTGTGAAAGGATAGTGGGGTGAAAGGCAAGTCCATGCTTGGCCTTCCCTGGATTAGTAGCCGTAGATTATATCTACAATTAAAAACTAGAATTCTTGTTTTCTTTCTTGTGGTGGTTTGTGGGAGAAACTTTCTGTAAGGATTTGGGCCAATCACCACTCCTTTAATCAAATTCAATCAAATTCATTGTTTTCCAGGTCACTGCACACCCCGATCTGGTTTTTAATTTTCAAGTACCATGAGCTTGACATCTTAGTCTGTATTATCACTGGTTCAGATAATTACAAATTAAGAAACCTGAAAGGATTAAAGTTTTCATATTAACTATAGTAACCTGAAGGTGTGAATTTAGACGAGTTTTTTCTCGCTTTTTCTCTCCTATATATATATATATATATACACACACACACACACACACACGGCCAACCAACGCCTTACAGCTACTGGTCATCATCAAAGTGGATAGCCTTAATACAAACCCCAAAAATACAAAAATCTTAAACTTTGCATAAGCCCATGTATTTGTTTAAGCCTTAGGGGATGGCCAGACTGGACGAGCGAGCTCACGAGTGACTAAAATATAAAATATAAGACATTGGTTTTAATGAGAGGTGGCCAGATTGGAGTGTGTGAGCGAGCGACTGAGTGCACTCACTTGAAAGATAGAACTGGTTCTATTTTTCAAGCACAAGCAATTGACCCGGTACAGTCTAGTTTACAGGCGCTAGGCAATATTATTGTATGTTAGTTCATTGAATGCTAGGAAAACTTCTCATTTTGACAGTTTTGTTACGATTGATAGGTTTGACACCCTTGCTACTAATGGCCTAATTTAAATGGTAAGATCATAAACCATACCTATGTGTGTGAGTGTGTGTGTGTGTGTGTGTGAATGTATATATACAACTGATATATTAAAATACTTCCATATTATAATCAAAGTAGGCCTTTACAAATAAAAATCACCATTAGCGTGGAGAAAAGATGGAAAAACCACAACAATAAATCACTTGTCAAAAACCACCCTCAGTTCACTACGCCACGATTTGAACCTTTGCCTCCTCGTCAACAACTATCAAGAGCTATTTGCTAATCATGTGCTTGCTCACACGCTCGCCAGTTTGGCCACCCAGTCACTCATGCACTCGCTCACTTGCGTGCTCGCTCACACGCTGTCAGTCTCTCCAAACACTGAGGATTCAGCCAACCTGACAAGTATGCAAGCGTGTGACTGCAAGATTATCAGATAGTTATTATTATTACTATCTTACTACCCGTTTGGATTATACTCTTTAAGTACTAATTACGCTAATGGATTAGGAATTGGGAAGGTTGAGTTTAGAGGAAGTGAACCCGCATTTGCGTGGAGGGAGAGTGGAAAACCATATAGGAAAAACCACCCCCAGTTCACCCAACCGAGAAACGAACCTCGATCTCCCCGTCCTTGGCAGTTTAGCTCAACATGACTTGCGTGTTTGCCAACTACGCCACTGAGGTGGGTTATCAGATAGTTCTTAATAGCTGTTGACAAAAGGCAAAAGTTCAAATTTTGGCTCAGTGAATTGAGGGCGAGTTTTGACAACTGATTTATTGTTGTGGTTTTTCCATCCTCTCTCCACGCTAATGGTGATTCTTATTTGTAAAGTCCTACTTTGATTATAATATTGAAGCATTTTAACATATTTGGCTTACATATATTATTTATGGTCTTACCAATTAAATTAGACCATTAGTAGCAAATGTGTTAAACCTATCAATAATAATAATAATAATAATAATAATAATAATATTGTTAAATATTAAGTCAAATTGAGAAGTTTTCTTAACACACAATGGACCATACTACAGAAGCCTCATGGCTTCTTTGGTGCTGACTGACAGCTCACAGCTGACGGCTTTGAAAAGTTACCAGAACAAATTATGTTTCCCTACACCGAACCATATGATCTGCAAAAACATTTGTTTAACAGCTGTCACTTTTGACAGTCAAAATTTAGGTATATACCTAGATGTTGGCTGTCAGAGAAGTCAGCTGTGAGCTGTCAGTCAGCACCAAAGAAACCATGGGGCTACTGTAGACTTTTTCGGCTCAATCGCACATACTTGAAAAATATAACAAGTTCTGTCTTTCAAGCATGTTTCTCGGGTCACACGCTCACTCACACGCTCTTGTCTGGCCACCTCTCATTACAACCGATTTGTTCTATTGTAACATTAGCTACAAAACAAGGTGATAGAAGACGATGTAGCATGACCTACTTACCCCATTGCACCATCAAAGCATACACAACAGTTCCACAATACAACAACACATCCTATCAAGCCCGTGACACGCAAAGAACTGACTGAGCCAACCGAAGTTTGAGTGGTGACCGCTAGAAGGCGTGCAGTGATAGAACATTCCAAAGTGATTGAGAAAGGAAGTGACTCTGGTTCTAGTCCTTAGAAGAGGGTTCTCCAACAAAGGAGCTATTTCTCAGAGTTTCATGAACATGTGTTTTGTCATGTGTTTCCCCTCCCACGTGACCCGATTGTTCCACCAACCTTGTCCCTCGCCTTCTCCTTTCTCTGGGCCTAAGCATACAGAATGCATATGTGTTGCCCTTAACGGCACTCTTGGATTTGGCTCTTGGTAGAGGAAAACGTAGTCTTGGCTGCGCGTTTTAGAATGCATATGTGTTGCCCTTAACGGCACTCTTGGATTTGGCTCTTGGTAGAGGAAAACGTAGTCTTGGCTGCGCGTTAATGAAATTGTAAAGGAAATTTAATGTTTCGGCTTATTAGGTTTATTTTTATTTTATTTAAAATACTCTGGTAGTGGAAATTGAATTTAAATTTGATCAGGGTTAATTTATAAGGATTTCCAAAGACTATAATAATGAACATTGAAATCATTGCTTGGATCGATATACATCGATAGTTAAATATCGATTTATGAATTATTTTTGATCTTGGAGATAGATAAAAAAATAATTCTAAAGTAATAGCTGATATTTAATTATTTTTGTTTAGTACAACTTATTGTAAATTTCTTCTGATATTGGACTATTATGGAAGGTCTTAACTTATTATTGAAATAGCATAAGATATTAGTGCAAGTAATCTTGATGTTTCTTATTTATTCGTGGAGGATGTTTAGTCTTTTTAAAATTTTAAAGAATTAAGATTGTTCTGGTAATGCTTGTAAATAAATGCCTTAATATCTTTGCAGTTGTTTAGTCATATAAATGGCCAAGGAAAAAATTTTTTGTACGAAATATAATTAAATGTCATGTAAGAAAAACCAAGGCAATAACTCTAGCTCTGTTTAGAATCCATAAGAAATTACACCCATTTAATCCAAATTTGTTTGCTATTCCTACCTATTTGTGATGCATTTAAATATTAATTACTCTCATAGTTAAATTTAGTCTAACGGATCATTCATTTAATTTTGTAAATAGGGTTTTGTTCTTTTAGAAGATGAGTTTAATAATTTTTGGACTATATTATATTTTCTTTCAATATGTTGTGAGTATGTTATAAGAGAAACGCGGACTTGTTAAATTCATAAAATTTTAAAGTAAATTTACTGATATTAATGAAGACTGAAATTTGAAATAACCTTTTATATTAACATTTACACAAATATATTCAACTGTTAACATATTCTTAAGATAACATTAATCGTATTTATTATATGTATCATCATACATGGTTTTCGTATATTTTTATATATTATTATAAATAAACGTTTAAAAATTGATCTCTAGTTTTTCCTTTATGTTGATGTAAATTGGTTTCACATCTTGAGAGCACCATAGGCTATTTATTTATTTATGTTTTAAGTATGTCGTGAGGTTTCTAAGATGAGGGCATAAAGGACGACCGTCTGGTAACTGTTTCTGCAACCGGGTGAGTTGCGTGTCTGAGTAACAATGGTCTGTTCTCATACTATTGTAACTTATCACTCAAACTGCTTACTCTGATTAATTTTCTGTTTATATTTGGGTCTGCTGCATAATTGGTTAGTAAAGGAAGTTTAACTATTTTATTTTTAGTCACGCACATGCTCATTTCGTTAAGAGGATTACACATTGGGTGTAAATTCTTTAACGTATACATATATTGAGATCTTAGCGCATTGAGACATGTGATCATCAGTAAGGGTAACTCCAAAAACAATAAATCATTTAAGTTGTAAATTGGCACTTGTATCTAGAAAAGCCTGAACGAAAGAACCTAATTGTTTTTTACCTCTGTTTCAAGACTTGCATGTTAAAACACATGAACACTGATGTGAGCAACTGTAAGACAAAGAAACTTAGAAAGCAGCTTTTTAAGGGTCTACTAATTAAAAACTGAGGGTGTGCACCTCTAGAGTATTTTTTAGGTTTACATAATATAGGCTAGTGTAGGCAGTTATCAATTATCTTGACCTCAACATCTTGAAAAATGTAAATAACCAATTAGTTTACAAAATATACAGGAAACATACCCACACTGATGACATCATCCCTAAAGATTCTAATCATCCCACCTCTCACAAACTCACCACCTTCAATAGTCTTGTTCACCCATTATTAAATATCCCACTCAATAAATCCAACTATAGAACCGAACTCAACACTATTAAATTAATAGCCACCAACAATGGATATTCTCACTCTCTCATCTACAAAATCATAAACAAAGAAAAGAAAAAAAATTAAATCCCATAATTTTTCAACCACCCTTACCAATGATAGCCATAACTGTTCTAAAGAAAAAGGTAAATGGGTCAAATTCACTTACACTGGTCCCGAAACCCATCGCATCACTAACATCATTAAAATGCACAATCCCAACATCGCTTTTTCCATCAACAACACATTAAAGAAAAATCTCAATAATAACAATTTAAACAATAATGATAAATATAATAAAAATGGAATTTACAAACTTACGTGTGAATGTAATAGCATCTAGATTGGAAAGACTGGACGAAACTTTAAAGTCCGTTATAAAGAACATATCTCAGATTTCATACACAATAAGACCAAATCCAAATTTGCAGATCTTAAAAATTCCAACCATCAACCTAAACCAATAGAACCATGTATGGTACCCCTCCACATCTCCCACAAAGGCAGCAAATTAAACACTGCTGAAATTTTTTTTCATACAAGCAGCTTTATTTCAAAACAAATCTATCATCAACGGACAATTACAACAATCTAACCAAATTCTAGTAAACTCATGAACCCATCTACCTAAAAATATTAAAATCCTATAACCTGTTTTCCTGCTCTTCCTTCCAGCGTAATTAATGACCCGATCGAGCCAGTGTTGAGAAGATTTGTTTACATCCTTTCCTTCTTTCCGTCCATTTATGTCTTCGTCCTGTTTTGCTTTTTTTGTTTTATTTCACTTTCATTGTTATTAGACTTCCCCACCACCAGTTTACACCGTGTCACGTATACTCTCGTTGCTATGGCAACATTTTGATAGTTTTTTGTTTCCCTCATTTTAGTCTGTTTTAACCAAACACTAGTTAAGTCTCAACATTTAAGTCATAACATTAACTTGTGTACTCGGCGACGATTTTGGTAAGTTTGTTTGTTTACCTTTTTCGATTCCTCATTTTTTCACAGTTTCTTTTTAGGTTTTCTCTAACTTTGTCTTTCTACTCCCATTAAGTTTTTTAATAGTCTTTAATTTCATTTTATAGCACTATGATTATGGTATAATCATATCAAAACATGTCAGCCAGAATTTAATCGGCTTTCTTTTAAATGCTGATTACCTGCCCAAGGAGTAATGGGACTGAACAAGATTAAGACTTCGATTCTATACTTAAACACAGATTATTTATCATAGCTTATTACTTTCCAAACCGTCTTTCACATTATGTTTGCAACTTGAATGACACTACTTTCATGAGTTTGATTTCATTTAACTTGTCATCTTCAATGTTTGAATTTTAACTGTCTGTTTGTTATTCCCAATTTTTGTTCTGATATTAATTATTTTAATGTTGTATATGTTTTTTTGACTGATGGTCACCATTTGACTTGGTAATTATTGTTATGTGCCATTGATATATTTTTAATTTTTTCAATTTTATCTCACATATTTTATGCTTGTTGAAAGCACAGCTTAATGTGTTTTTCAATATTAAAGTATTTCAATTACAACCTGTTAATAATTTTTAACTTTTTATTAATTTCTTCAGTTATTATATCCTTTCACTTTTCTATTGCTAATCTTAAGTTTGTTTCTAAGTCTTAACTATAATCATTACTACTCCTTACTTATTTATAATGTTTTCTAAAATGAATATCTTTCATGTCCATAATGCCAGCAGTAACTTGCTTTTGTTGTTTAATGGCTGAACAATGATTCCATGTACTGCTTAGCCATTATTTGTTGCCATGCAACAGTGATGCCAGAGTATGTGTTGACTCTGGTTACTATGTGCTGGACCCATTCGAAGCGCACTAACTTTCATGTGTTGGAGTTCCAACCTTTACTTGAGAAACCAGTATTATGTTTATGAGGGCGGGTGAGTGTGATAATCATTGAATATAAACATTTCAATATAGTTTTCCTGATTTATTGCAGACAACAGTGCAACTCTCTTTTTCTCTACCAGCGCTGCCCCGTGGTGGTCTCAACAACTACTCCCAGAAAAAGAGTGGAAAGATGGAATGCTCGCACAATTATTGTAAATTTTTATTATATGTAGCATCATTATGTTATACGTTATACCATGATTAAATCAGTATAATTATCATCATAAATAAATGTAATTTTCTTTAGTCCAGTATGCCAAGTCCTGATTTTTATAGGAAGACCCCTTTCAACCACCAGCAAGATTGGCATTGTATATAATAAGTTCTTATTCGAATTAATATTAAAAAGTTAAAGCTTTTAATAATACTTCTTTATGTCTTATTGTATAATTTATATTTATATCACAATAGTGATAATTTTATTTGCACCATTGTGATTACGCGAGTTTCCAGTTCTTAAATAACAATCTTCCTATGAAAATCAAACTCTAGAATTCTTGACACATAACTTATTGAGAAATAATTTATTTAATATAATATTTTATTAAGTGCAAAAAATAACAACTTGATGGGTCACTCGCAAACAAGTCATTCAAATTTAACGACTCTTGAATGAGAGCTGTACACGAGCAGCTCTCGCTTAGTGAATAAATTGTTCATGCCGTCATGACCAATACAGTTTCTACTAACCCATAATAGTGCTTGTACAAAATAAACATATTTATAAAACAAATAGCCGAAACTATTGTTAATACATTTTAGTGAGGATAACACCACTTAGAAATCATATTCTGAAAATTGAAAAATGACACCTGGACAAGGGTTCGATTCCCGTGTCCAGTGTCATTTTTCAATTTTCAGAAACATATTTATGTCATTTGTATATTTCAGTTAAGATTTTAATCAATGAAAGTAAATATTACACCTAATTATTCCTACAAGAATGCATCAAGTGCCACTTCCCCCTCAGCCTTTGTGCACATGAGGCACTTTATGTGAGAAGTTGTGCATTTGTTTGCTGTTTCTTAACCTCTTATTTTTACCCATATGCTAGCATTATCTATATCTACGCACTTTTGGTTTACGTTCAATGTTTGGTTTAATTCCGCTAGTCTTAGCTCTAGACATATTTTTTCATTCTCGGCTCTTTTTTGTTCTTGTTTATTCGTTCTGGAAAGAACCAAGAATGTCTGTCATTCTTTCTTAGTTAATACAAAAATAATCAATCTTAGATGTGTACTATCCTTACCAGATTGAAGTACTAATTCAATATTAAATTGACTATTTTTTTTAACATCAAAAGACATTAAGTGAATTAGACTATAATGATCGTGTTATTGCGCCCCACAGTTAGGGTGCCAATTATGGCGATACGCCTGGCAGACCCTATTCATCCATCTTGGGGTACTGATTGTAGTAATGCTCAGTTAGCACACAGCCGAGTGATAATTATGATTGTTACACCTCGGCACTATAGATTTTTTAGGAAAATGGTTTAATAAGTTTCCAGGCTATTTGAGTTCAACATGAATGCACTATTTATTGAGTTAAAACACACTTTTATAGATAAAGTTTTAATATTACACTGACACAGATCCTATTTGTATGACAAACCGACGTGGAGAGAGCAAGAGCCACATCGAAGCGTCTCCAGACCCTTGCTTCTTGGACCCCTTGTCTTTAGTGTTAAAACCAGAATATAAGAGAGCTCTTGATGGTTTGATGTTATGAGGGATAGCTTCTTATTGGTTGTCCTAATACTGTTTGACCTAAAAGGTGGCCAACTCATCATCACACTTTTAAATGTACCGGACGAAACTTTTAACAAAGAAAGGTTTCCTATGTAATATATTTGACTTTACTACTGAAAATACTTTATGGGTTTGAAACTCAGTAAAATAAATAACAATTAATTAAAATGATAATAATAAAGATATAATTTGAATCAAGGATCTTGTACTGAAAATAAAATCGTTCAATTTTGCCTGGTCATCCACGGATAAAGTATTAAAAGGAAAATTTATATTGCTCTATAAAGAAAAAATTTATACATCATCCATGACTTTTCAAATAACTGAGAGGGGTCCAGAACAGGGTAATTACAAGACGCTAAATGCTAATCACTAAGGTTAATTATTATAAATAATATGTATAATTAATAAAATTAAAGATTCAAACTCAATAAGCTTCGAATAAGCTATATAAATATACTAATTTGTTCATAAGTTGAAAGGAAAAGAACAAATTTGTATGCTCGGAACAAGAGCTGTGAGAACTAAAATTAGAGCTCGCTTTTTCGCTCACAATGGAACGTGAAGGAGTTGAGGGATTGAGAGCGAGTATGCAGTAATGTGGTGCACGATATGACTCGAATATGAATTACTCTTTTGAATTAGCGAGCTTGCGTCATTGAGCTGCTTCGACCCTGTAATGTGGTGCACAATATGACTCGAATATGAATTACTCTTTTGAATTAGCGAGCTTGCGTCATTGAGCTGCTTCGACCCATCACTAATAGTGACTTAAACTAACAAAATAAAATGGATGAGAAAGGTGAATTTGTATTTAAGGAACTGTACCAGCATTCCCTTGGAAAGAAAATAAGAGAAAGTAATGTGATTTTAACATACCATGGAGAAAATATTTCATACCTCGATGCGGAGTTGTCGTTAGCATTATGACACTGCTCAAGAAGTCGCACCAGTTGGCTCGGAAAGTGGTCAAAGTCCACGAGCAGTCCCTGTTGAGACTTGAGACTCTTGAAATCTTCTTCAGTTATCATGAGGACATGAAGAAACAAAGGGTCGTCATCGTCTGTCAATTGCAGGGACAGATTCTGCACATACAGACACAACATTACGCTGATGATGGAATACATTATGGGGATAGTACTAATCTTATATAAGTACATCATATTTAAGATAAGAAAAGGCTTGAAAAAAGAAGTTGTGGTTTATTGGATTACAGAAAGAAAAAACAAGTCTAGTAATAAGATAATGCAAATTGCAAGTATTTAAAAAAAAAGTATAAACAATTTTGGAATTAGAATAGAAGAGACAGTTAAAATAAGAAGAAACAAATTTTAAAAATGTAATTACAATATCAAAGTATATGTAAATGGAAAATTTAAGTTAGAAAATTAAGATTTTAGCTTGGCAGATGAATAATCTACATACACCAATCATTATAATTAATGAGCATAATAAATATGAAAATTAACTAGTCTAACGGTCTTTATTTTAGCACCGTGTCTTACTACTCATTCGGGTTGTAGGCTTATGTATTAATTATGTTACCTGATGGTTTTGAAAAAAAAACCTCAGTACATCCGACTGAGATCCAAACCTTGATATCCTCGTCACCGGCAGTCTAGACCATGCGGCCATCGAAACAAATGAATTACATTGAGTATATAAATTATTTCTTTCAAGCCTTATCTTATGTTATATCTCGCTCCCTACCTACCCCTTACCAATTTTTAGAATACAAACATAAAAGACTTTAAAATGATGTTCTAATAGTTTTTTAGTGTAATAAAAATGGACTAAACGCTGTCAAGTGCAATTACAATTTATAAAAAGTTCCAAAGAAGATTGAAGTGTACATAAAGTGATTAAACCTAGCCAGGAGTGAAATTTTATGAGATTAAAAATGTTGATTGTTACCGTGATGTATAAAAAAAATTAAAAACAAAATAGGCCTATTAATGTTGAAAGTACTAATAATAATATTATTTTAGCGCCGCATCTTACTACCCGTTCGGGTTATACGCTTTAAGTACTAATTACTCTAATGGATTAGGAATTGAGGAGGTTGAATTAGAGGAAGTGAACCCGCATTTGCGTGTAGGGAGAGTGGAAAACCATTTAGGAAAAACCACCCCCAGTTCACCCGATCAAGATTCAAACCTCGATCTCCTTGTCCTCAGCAGTCGAGCTCAACACGACAAGCGCGTTAGCCAACTACACCACCGAGGCGGATAATGTTGAAAGTAGAATAAGTAAATTTTAATATAACGAAAGATTGAATGTAGGCTAGACACAAATTTACTAGCATTGATATTTTTTTATAATTGAAGATAATGTGTGTATGTTACATGAAAATAATCATAAAACAATATCTACATTAATGATGAAAAGTTTATTAGGTCCATTTGAATTACCAAAATAAAATTCATAATATTTTGTTAATTAACTTATAGCCGCATCTAGATATCTTATTTTTTAAATTCAAAAAGTACACCTGGACACAGGAATCGAGTCCGAGATCTTTGATAATGGGTCAGAGTTCTAGATAAGAAGTCAGAGTTTGAGATCTAGATAAGAAGTCAGAGTTTGAGATAAGAGGCAAAGGAAAAATCTAATAATTCAACCTGGCAAATGGCGTAATTGGGTGATGAGTCATCAGTCACCTACCCTACCGCAGATGTTTGGTAGCTATGGCGGGCAGACTGTGGAGGGTAGGAATGGGTGAGCGATGTTTTGTTTGAATTCAGTCACCCTTATATTGTGGCCAAATTAAATATAAGGTGTGAAGGACACCTGACGCAGATCCACACATCATGACTGGTGTTGCAGACTTTGAATGGTTGCGCATGTTATCACGATATTTAATCCCCTTTTTACCAGGATCATCAGTAATATTAGTTTCATCATCAATAGGACATTGTTAATATTGTCTTCCAAGTTTGTCAAAATACTTGTTGATAGTATTATGATTGACACCAGCTCTTGCTTTATTAATGTTTGATACAAGCCTTTTACTAATCATACCTTTGTTTCTTTTCAACAAGGTGTAAGCCTAGTCAAGGCCAGGACAGTTGTTCTTGAATTTAGGCAACACTCCATCAGGTTGAATCAAATAGCTTCCAACAAACATTTGTACATATATTGTTGTGAGGGGAAAGCTCCAGTCTGAACATTTCAACAATGCCTCAATGAGAGCTTTCTCTTCAACCTCTGAAGAAACAGTTTGTACTACTTTAAAAATAATGTACTTCCCAATGATAGGGCCTAACTATTCTTCAGAGTACCATTATTCTATTTTATATTTTCTTGACACTTTTATAGTGAACATTTTCCCTTCAACAATACCTTAGAGTGTTTTTTCAATGTTGTAATTCATGCAAATAGCATACAAGTAGTCTCACCCCGTATTTCTCTAGAGTACACACAGAATAATACCCGTTCACTGATATTCCTGTATCAAAGTGATGTGTTGAATTAAGCAATGTTGAAACAATATTTAAACTTCTGAGTAACGTTGAGATAACATTTGGTGTTTTTAAACACAACACAAAGCTAAATACTATTAAATACTCACAAGAGAAAGATATGAGCAAACTTTCCCCAAAAAGTGATATAAGACACCCTCAACTAAAAAAAATTGCTACACACTACTATTAGTTTGATACAAACTGTGGATGCAGCAACTTTTTATTCCAGAAATATTATTGTTAGTTAAATATCTACATAAAGTTAATGCTCAATCATTAGGCCTACCTGTATTGTGTGGTTCTGAAAGTTTATCAAGATCAAAATATTGGTCATTTTTATCTTACACTTTAAAATTTATTTCAAAATATACATTAGTCATATGCACGTTATATCTTAAGTTATTAGGGTCAATCCGGGCTAATATGAGAATAACTTTTAAACTTTCCATTATATAACTTCTGATCTATTGATTGCACAAAAAAAAATGTTTTTGCTTTCTTGGTCTATTTATGGATCCAAAAAATAATGTACGGTAAGTCATGGAAATAATTTTTTTTTAATCTGTATCACATTAGCCCCAGCGAATGGGGCTAATTGATACATTCTTATTTCTCGGTTATCAACACTAGAGAAATGGGAGCCCTCTATCAAAATGGCCGGGTCTAATGGATTTGTGTTTGTTTTTTGGCTAAACTATGGGCGATTGTTTATGCACTCACCAGCGTGAACGCAAAAACCCCCCTAAAATATATTAAATCATAATTTAAGGTAAAATAACGAAGAAGAAAATTATATACACCATTCAAACTATAGTCTATGAAATTTTAACAGAATAAAGTGTAAAAATACAGTACACAGCTTCTGTGAGATAGTTAAAAGAGTACGGTATGCCTTGGATTTTTGGCTAAGGTCATTGTTCATGAACATTTACATGACCAGGGAAAGTATAAGTAATATTCTCCTGTTTGAATATGGTTTGAGGAAAGGGAAGAACTGCCACAATGTTAGAAAAGTTAACGGTAAAAAATGTTTTCTTTTTTATACACAAATTCAGTTCTTTGATCATTATAACACCTTAAACCTTGGACGATTATTTCTCCGCCATCTTTGACAACACTTGATTACACAAACATATTTAGGAGTAGACGCTCTACTTCCACTTTCTTCATGTTCTTTTGGAATATTGGTGCATCATAGTCAACTTGTTCAACAAGGCTACAATTATCATATTCCAAGTTTCAAAAGCTGAAACGACTCGCCATTTTTTACTGAATAAAGCGCAATTTCAAATACAAACCTTAGTTTACATTTAAGAGCCTCACAATAATAGTTTTCAAGTTGGGCGGAAATGTTTATGTCCAAAAAAAGGTAGAGCCTAGGTTTAGTTATTATTGTTTGGTGTCCATAATTGTTTGATTTTGAATGAATTCATTATAGTCAACCATTAAGGAATATATTTCCTACAAAATGCTTATTTTTTTAGAATTCTACTAACCACACTATTTTTTTTATCACACTAGCCCCATTTGTTTGCGTATCTCATTATTTTATATTAAACTTTGGGGTTGCTATCAGTGATTGCAAAATTCCTATAAACAAACTAATTTTCCCATAACTTAACAAGTGAAAATGTATTTTTTAAATTTTTTAATCAATCTCACACCAGTTTAGGCTACCTACAATAAGTTGGAGCACTCGAAATCATCAAACTTTATACAACCTGGTATTTTTCAAATTGCATTCTTCTTAATAGTTTCCATATATTGTAATAAAATAGAGAAAATAATTTCTAAAGTAGGCTACATACAGTGTGATATAAAATACCAGTATTAATTCCAATTTTTTTAATAACCTTGTACACAATTGGTAGGCCTAGGCCTATTATAAAATTTGAATCGAGTTTGGAAGCATTGGCCTACAATACTTTTAGTGACATAAGTTAACTAGGCTAGGTACGCTATTACCTACAGCTCGCTTAGTGAAATTTTATTGGTAAAGGACTAACAGTAGTACCAAATTGGAGCACAGTAAAAAAGTCAACCTAAAATATAAAACTTTTTGTCTAGCCTGTAATGTGACAAAACATTTTAATGAAAGAATTTGGTGTCCTGTTGTACCTACATGCCTAGGGAGAGTCCACAACATGTTTCAAAACAAAGTTGGCCTAGGATAAGTCTATTTTGAAACAAACAAGTATAATCTACAATTATTTTGGGTAAGGCCTACCTACCTGTATCTATACGAGAAAATAAAGGGGGCACACTTTACATTTATTGGTTGAGATATAGTGATATTAATGTAGCCCTATACCTGGTCGATCGGTAATTTCTTCAACATAGTCTGTGTGTTTAAATTAAAGTTTGATTTATCAAGTACCAGTAAATGTGTTAAAAATAATACTAACCTGCTGACATACGGCGCTTATACCCGTGAGGAGTTCTACACTCACACGAAGATTCTTTTGTTTGTCTTCTTTATGTTTAGATTTCAAAAAAACCTTTTGAATTTTCGAGTACAGGCATTCTGAATTTCCAACTTGTTCTGGATCATCAAAGCTGTAAGAGTTAAAAAAATTCATTTTATGTAGCTTAGGCCTACAGGGCCTTATATATTACCTAACACACATAATAAATATTGAAAGCAAATATAATGTTTGTTCAAATTATTTTTAAGCGTCACGACTCTACTTATCAACACGGATGTTTATTCATTTGAGTGAAGCCCGCCGTTATAATTAAATAACACACAAGTGACACAACCAGCTTCAAAGTACAGGTCACCAACATGAATAAATAATTACTAAATGTCATATAATTTTAATATTTTTAAATTACACTAGGTGTGAGAATTAGGTTGACAAAAAATATTATAGATAGAATATTTACTTAACTTGATATTATTGAGTTTTTTGACAGTGCAATCACGTGCTCTGTAATGCTTCCCTAGCTACAATAAATTACATTAGGCTACAATGTTGGTTAAAGTATAATATAATTATTGCTAGGAGTAACATAACTGTTTCTATTTTCTTTGGAGATAAGAGATTGGTCCACCCCTCACAACAATTTTTAAACACATGTATATTTACAAATACAAATATTTCAAATTATCATTTCACAGACTTAGCCTATCACCTTAAATAGTAACATATATTTATCAAAATGTAAAACAGATCAAATAAAATTAGAGTCAACTGTCCAACTGAAATTGGTTATACTAGAGCAAAAATAAACTAAACCATTATGAAGACTTGTCCTCATTAACTTGGTAATTTTAGTACGTTATTAAAAAAAAATTACAGATACCGGTAGCAAAAATATCATTACTAAGGACCAAAGTGATATCGCAAATATTTTCAATAACTTTTTTATAAACGTTGGTCCAGACTTGGCTGTGAATATTAAAAACGTTGGATCTGTACTAAACATAACTAAAAAAGAAAACGATTAAAGATTAAGTGAATTTAAAAAGATGGACAGTTCGGAACTGCTCTTTATAATAAACTCCTTTCCCAACAACTGTTCGCCAGGAAATGATAATATCACAACTCTATTTATAAAATTAGTAAAAGAAAGTCTAGGGCCTATATTGTTACATATAATTAAGTTATCTTTTGAAGCTGGAAGAGTGCCAAATAAAATGAAAGAACCCTTGGTTGTTCCTATATATAAAAAAAGGGACTAAAAATCTTTGTAGTAACTATAGACTTATAAGTCTCATCTCGAATCTTGCAAAAATAATAGAAAAAGCTGTCAAAAATAGACTCTTGGAAAATTTAAATAGAAACCACTATTTTATTGCTGGACAATGTGGTTTCTTGAAAACTTTGATATTCAAGCTGCAGCTACAGAACTAATAATAAAAATTCAATATACTATTGACAAGGGAAACTTGGGAATGGGTTTCTTTATTGACCTGACCAAGGCTTTTGATACAGTTGATCACATGATATTGATTGATAAATTGAAATGTATTCAAAAAGAAAAGTCGCCGTTAATTTGGTTCAAAAATTATTTAAGTTATAGATACCAAAGAGTTCTGATAAAAATGAGAAAGGCTCAAAATTCTTCAGTGACTATAAACAAAAAATATGTGGCGTTCCTCAAGGTTTAACCTTTGGACCTTTTTTTTAGTTTATATAAATGATTTACTCAAAATTAATTTGAATGGACACAATCAGCTTTTTGCAGATGACACTTGCTTATATCATGAGAATATTAACATATATGTTCTATTAAAGAATGTAGAATCCGACGTTCCTCCTTTGCTAGATTGGATTCATAGCAATAAACTCTCTATTAATTAAAAAAAAACTAAACTTATACTATTCTCAAAACCTAGCTACAAAAAAAACACATGGAAAATGAGATGCTGGAATAGGACTCTAGACTCTATTACGTATTTGGGATTAACTATATACACGCATCTCTTATGGGACAGCTACATGAATAATATAACAAGAAAGCTAAGTCCTATTGCAGGAGCAATAAGCCGATGTGCATATTCATTAACTAATCCAGTAAAAATAACTCTTTATATGAGTAATATTTGGGGTTTTGATACCAAAATGAGACTTAAAAGACTAACTGCGCTCCAAAATAGAATTATTAAATCACTATCAATTACCTGTCAGAGAATATAGAACTACTGAAATTTATAAATATCTGGATTTAATGACTCTCGATAAACTGATTATCTACCAAACACGCATTCTTGCTTACAAAATAAATAAATAAAAATAAACTTAAAAGCACCCACAAACTAGAATTCCCTCACTCAAGTCATCATACTAGAGGTTCTCTTAAAATATATTATGAATCTTTTAACTCTGTAAACTATGGAACAAATTCAACTTTAAATAAAATGACTATAATATATGACCAGCAGATATCACTGGCTTACTTTAAATGGCAAATTTAATATATATATACATTTTTTCTTTGCCAGTGAACAACTTTAAAACCAACATACAAAAATGATGTAAAGTTTTTGACCACCTATCCTCTATAATTGAAATAGGTCTTCAATACTGTAAGATACCTCATCTAAGTCTCATTCCTATCTACTTGCTTTCAATCACAATTTTTCTAATATATCTGTTCCCAGTAAACAGTTTAGAATCCGTTATTATTTCCCGTATATACCCACAGATATTGTTTATTATTGTGATAGTTTTTAATTTCCTGCAACTTTTATTTTTATCCCAAAGTACTTTTTTATTCATTATTTGCTAATGTTATTTTTTTCTTTTTTATATATTTATTTATATTTTTAGTGTTTATCTCACATTTATGTCTAAAATATACTTGTAACAGGTTACAAGACAGATGTAACAACTTACGAGTTATGGCTTAATGGAATGGGGGACACTCATCCAACCTCCAAGACGAGCTGCAACACCCGGCACTAGCACCGACCAACTCACTCCAAACAACCACCCAATAGACTGACGGAGCGTTCGACAGGCGCCACCCAGCGTCAAACCCGAGGCTGGCGAGAAACAAAGGAAGATAGTTGCTTCTTCCGGCCACGTCGAGGTTCTAAGCTATTCGACACGTTGATAGGCCCATCTCAACATCCCGTTCTCTCGCTTCTCCTTCCTTCCCTCTCCTCGCGTCCCACCCCCTCTCCGTCAACTTTAACTTTGTATATATAGTGGTGCGCTGGTGGTCTATGGTCACTTATTACACCACCAGCTTATCGAGGTTAGAACGGCAACGTAAGGCAGGGGATTATTATTATTATTACTATTATTATTATGGTCTGTATCTAAATATATTTGGGCGTAATAGGGGAAAACTTTCTAAATTATTGTTCTGCTCACCTAATCTTAGTTTGAATATGTAAACTTACTACGTCATGCGCTTCTCGCTGTTGTCAAAATGTCGTCGCCTTTCTGCCATTTTTTTTTTTGGGCTCCAGCCCTATTTATTGCGCCTATTGGCCTTATTGGTATATTTACAGTCTATTAAATACGCAGAGTAAAACTCTGCTTCTTGGGCTTTCTTTCCAGCTAGTAATTATTTATGAGTATGGTTAGGATTAGCTGTCGTCTGGGTAAATTACATTATATTAAGAGACAGTACACTAATAGGATAGATTGGGACTTGGCCCACTATTGGTCGTTATTATTGTATAACATGATATTTGTTGGGGGTTATGAACACTTAACACCTGTGTGTTACGTGGGACCTTTGAATATCATTAACTTTAAAGATCACCTTATTGGATTGAACGCTCTTCGAACCTAGGACCATATACTTTCATATAAGTCAAGTAGGATTTTTGTCTGATATGTTTAATTATGTTCATCGCGCATAGTTGCATTGTTGAGTTATGGTCCCCGTAATCTAAATGGAACTACTTCTTGTTAGGAAGGTAGACGCGCTTCACGCTCTATGTTTGTTGATATTCTATAATGTGTACCTTTTCATTGTTTATGACAAGTAAAGATATGTTAATAAAATGAGGCCATTTCTCCTGATTTTCCAGTTATCCTCACCCTTGTACAGGAAAGGAGGGGTTGTATACTTATCTATATTATCACACATTTTTCAAAATTATCTTAACTGTAAGATTTTAATGGTACTGCTTTCTTTATGTTTTGTGTATTTTGTTAAAAAAGTTTGGTTTTGATTGTTTAACTTTATTTCATGATGAAATATTCATAATGTCTTCTTAATCTTATAAATTTAAACTAATGTAAAATTTCAATTTCTCTAAATCCATAGTCTTATAAGTGATCTCTAGCTCTTTGGATCATGATTGTAATAAATTATCAAATAAAAATAATTATTATTACTAGAGAAGGGTCAGAATTGCATCCCCTCTTCGCCTATTTTGTTTCGTAGGATTAAACAAAGCTTTACACCTTAATTTCCTTGTCATAGATTTTATTTGTTTAATTTTATAACACTGGAAAAGAAAAACATAAAAAGAGCATAGAAATCAAATTCATTTTCTAATAAATGAATTAAAAAGTATATATGTATTTGCTTATATTTCAGAAATTATTATTTTTATAAAAATATATTTACAAAAAACTATTTTTTCTCTTTACTAGTATAATATCAAAACAGTAATATCAAAATTATTAAAGCGAATTTTAAGAACTTTTTATTTTATTTTTTCCCTTCAGTAAATAACCCTTAAATTTACGGTTAGATATCTAATCCCAAATTATCAAAACAGTAATATCAAAATTATTAAAGCGAATTTTAAGAACATCTATTTTTTTTATTTTTTCCCTTCAGTAAATAACCCTTAAATTTACGGTTAGATATCTAATCCCAAAAGCCTCTCGGAGGGACCTCATGATAAACCCAGATACCAAGTTTCTGCCCAAATGGTAAAATGGTTTCAGCTCTAGCCCGAGGTACAGACAGACAGATGGCATTGTGAAAACTTTTTGGGTTTCAAGTGTCTATGAAACGTTGGCATTTATCAAAATATCCAGTTCAATTTTTTTTCCCAACACAATACTTTCTCTCCGAGGTGTTGAAAGAAAGTAAAAATGACAATATAAAAACCTGATAATCTTCGCAAACATATTGAACACTGACACTAAATTTGTGTAGTAATGTTTACATAATTTATAAAAAATTAATGATAAAAAATGGTGGTATCTTTCGCACACGTACTAAACACTGTCAATAAAATTAATTGTCTCAATGTTCGCATCCTTACTATAAATTGATAATAACATTTTTTTGTTGTATTGTTCACCCGCTTATTAATCACTGACAATTATAAAAGTGTGCTAATGTGCTAAAACTTACTAAACATAGAGTATAAATTAAAAAAAGTGGTAGTCTTCGCACTTTATTATAAACTGAATTTTTTTATATAATTTTCCAAAATTTATTAATTAATGAAACTACAATGTTATTGTAATGTTCACATACATATATATTAAAAACTGACAAAATATATGTGAAAATTTGCACAATAATAAAACATTGACTGTAAAATGTTTTTAATGTTCACACATGTATTAAACACTAACAAATAAACGGGGGGACGGGTAGTAAATTTTACACACTTATACACTGGTAATGGATAAATGTGTAGTGTTGTTTCCACGATTATTAAACATTGCAAAAAAAATTAATATTGTTGAGCCCACATTTCTCTTGGACCCTTCTGAAGCTGTGAGAGACAATGTGTCAGCCCCCGTTTACGGGGTGTCGATAGTAGGAGTTCGCGCACTAGACTTGGGGTGCGAAACAAGTCGTTATGAAGGGGCTGTACGAAGAAGTCACTCAGAATGTTGTCAAACAAGTCTTTATTAAGGACTCTAATTCTACCTCTTGGTTGATTCGGTTACACAACTGTACGTAAAAAGAAAGCCTCATCTCCGTTCCCACGCGTGATAACATCGCAATGAACCCGACTTGCTCTCAACAAGCCATAGAAAAGGGATAAAGCCCGTATCACACGACACTAGCTATAGTACATGAAATCCAGTGTGCTAGCTAGCACTAGCTAGCACGTCATCATCTAGCGTCGTGTGAATCAGAAAAAGTATACTGGTTCTGCCACTTGGTACTGGCTACCATACTAGTTGTGAGGATAGAACATGCGCTATTTTCGTACTAGTTCCGACACTAGTTTGTGTAATTCGACCAATCAATGCCCGCTCAGACTATGTGTAGAGTAAATAATAGAAATGGCGCCGACATGGTCTTCGGATGTGATTTTGTTGTTGGCGGAAAATTATTCTAAACATCCTTGTTTATATAATACCAAATTGCCACAATATGACAATATATTTAATATATATAAATTCTATTTAAAACATGTCATCTAAAAATGACAAACTGTGTTCCAGACCCAATTTTAATCTAAATAAACTTGATAGCATGCCAACCTTGGATTTTTTTTCTAGAATATAAAGTGTGTGTAGGCTTAAAAAAGAACATTTGTGAATCAAGGATACTGTACTTGGACACCCATGGGCTTAGGGGCTTCTGACCACATCGTAAATAAATGAATACAAATTTAGGGAGATACTAAACGTTTGTGTCACCCCGAATGTATACTACCTAACCTCCGAATGTATCATATTTAGCATCCTGCGACCATTATTTCGTCTTTCCCAACAAGTCCCGTGTCCATATTCTTTTTCTTAGGCTCCCTCTCATATTTTTCAATATCTTTATTAGCAATTAATGCAGCTGTTGCACCCGAAATTAATCTCTGAAGTTCCATAAATATTTGCACTAGAACCTAGTACCAAACTAGCAGCGTGTGAATACTCTAGTCCTGTTTCTATTATACTAGCTAGTATACAGATATCTAGTCGCTAGCTAGCACACTTGATTTCTAGTACGAGCTAGTGTCATGTGATACAGGCATAAGTAACAAAAAGCCCAGAACCGAGAGCCAACGGTTCGTGAACAGCCGACGTATATGGACGTGAGTCCAAAACCAGAGTGAGTGGACGAGCAACGCAACTAGTGATGGGCAGAATCGGATGAATAGAATCGATTCATTCAATTATTCTGAATAATCGATTCATTCGATTCTTTCAAAATCATTCGAATTAAAAAAATAATTCGAATTAAAACATAGCTGACTTGATGTGAGCTGGCTGATTCATTCTCTTACCCCACCCTTGCCAGAAGTGCTGAGGAAAATCAACCTTATGCTTATGAATGTTTCCAGGCTATCTCTATACAGGTCTTCAATTCTATTAGGCTCTTTTTCAATAAATAGTCCCCATTGCTACACAATAATCGACCTTACGCATTTGAATGATTTTAAGGCTAATTTAATACAAAGTTTAAGTGGTTGTACAGTTTACAATTGAATAACAGCCAAAAATAATTCGAATGAAAACTACAAAATAACTCGATTATTTTGCTACATTACTGCGTGGATTGTTCTTTTTATTTTATTTAAAATTTTACCTTCCTAACTAAATAATCGCATATAGCACGAATGGTTTGAGAGATAATTTTTTTTAACGTTGACTTAAATTTATTAGGTAGATAAGTACATACTTTTTTTATGTATTTAATAAAATATTGCCCGGCCGTAATATTCAGATCGTATTATAATTTTATTCACTGAAATAATTTTACGATTGTAAGCTTATATATTTTTGTTATGTTTAGGAAATATTAAAGGGTAGATTATTTCGACTCTTTTAAACATAGAGGGAAATATATATTTCTTATTTAATTATTAATCGTACGCAAAAGTATTTATATTAATTGCGAGCTACTTATTTGTGAAATGAGTTCACTTATTCACAGTATAGAATTTAATTGTGGCTGTTCTTTGGTCCTTGACACTGTCACAAGGAACTAAATGTAGTAATAGAAAAGTTTTGGTAAGCTTCAATTCAAACGCAAAGGAATGCGTGTTGGGAGATCTGACAGCAGGGTAAAGAGAATAGTAGAACAAAGCAAAACGAGCAACTAGTAACTACTTTTAGAAGTAGTAAATATTCGATTATTACCGACGCTTTACTACTTCTCAAAATCATTAGAATAATTCTTTCGATTCATTCGATTATTTTTCAAAGAATCAAATGATTATTCGATTAAAACTTAAACTATCCAGTGATAACAGCGCTTCCAAGCGGGAATTATTTAAATCAACTCAATTTCAAAATGTTCCACTTGAGAAAGACCAGCTGAGAGATAAGAGCTGCCGTCTTTCCGAGTACAATAGTCCAGGTAGCGGTAATACCTTACCCCACCTCACCCCCCTTTCATTGAACAATACTTTTCAAACAACAAGCGACACTGTCTTGGAAATGCACTTGTAAATTAATCATTACATACCCGCTTCGGTGGCGTAGTTGGCTAAAGCGCTTTCCGTGTTGAGCTCGAATGCTGACGATGGGGAGATCCAGGTTCGAATCTCGGTCAGATGAACTGAAGGTGATTTTCCTAAAATGGTTTTCCGCCCTCCCTCCATGTAAATGCGGGTTCACGTATTCAACCTTTCCAATTCTTAATCCATTAGAGTAATTAGTGCTTAAAGCATATAACCCGGACGTGTAGTAAGACGCGGTGCTAAATAAAAAATTAAAATTATTAAATATTTTCTGACCAGCATCACTTCACTTTTTCATTAAACTGAATTTCAAATAACTGGAATATCAATGTTCGAATCCAGATCGGGTGTAATAAGAGTGTTTTTTCTTAAAATATTTATAACTCTATTTCAACGCAAATACGGGCACATTTCCCAAAAAATGTTACCTTCCTAATTCCTTTTCCATTGTAGTAAATACGCGGATAGATGTAATGGGAAGTAAGACACAGCGCACAAAATATATCAGTAACTAAAGTTAAATACTTAAGTTGTATAGGTTGCATTTATTTTTATACTTTGTTGTCAAATTAATATAAGCAAAATACACAAGTGATATGCTACTTTATTAACTAAAAAAAGGTTTAATGCATGGAAAATACAACGAAAAGAGTTTCCTAAGTATATATTTGGTAGAGCTAACACCCCCTTATTTTAAACACGGGAATGATTATATTCAACATTATATTATACTAATACCCGCCTCGGTGGCATAGTTAGCTAACGCACTAGTTCCGTGTTGAGCTAGGCTGCCGAGGACGGGGAGACCGAGGTTCGAATCTCGCTCGGTTGATCTGGGGTGGTTTTCCCTAAATGGTTTTCCACTCTCCCTCCACTCAAATGTAGGTTCACGTCCTCTATATCCAACATTCTCTAATCCTAACCCATAAACGTATTTAGTACTTAAGCGTATAACCCGAACGGATAGTAAGACGCGGTATTAAGTATCACTTATTATGTAATATTAATTTGTAATGGTACCTAGTTAATAAAATCGGTTTTAAATCAGTTAATAGTAAACTCAAGTCTGAAAATGAAGTTAATCTCCCTAAACGCGCTTTAGGATTACACAACAAAAAGCTCATAATTTTTTGTCCAATTACGCTTCTCCAGCACCTTCTCGTGTCTGTATGGAAAATTAAATATCTATTAATTTTATTAAAGGGGAATATAAATATATATTTAAAAAAATTACACTGAAAACTCTTTCGGTATAAGATTATTTTACTAGAATATAACAATATTTTCATACAATTAATAATGGCAGATTTTATTTAATATATATATATATATATATTATTTTAAATATATATATCACAATAAAAGAGTTTAGTAAAGTGAGTAAAATTGTTGATAATACAAAGTATATGAAAAAAATACTCTTAACTTTACCCAATCACAGCTATAGTGTTTGGTATAAAAATTATCTACTAAAGTAAAGAAAAAATTCTGATTATGAAGTTTGAATGGGTTTGAAACTAAAATTATAACCAATACCATCAAAAGATCAATACAGTAATAATACAGAAATAAGATTTAACAGAAATTTGATTAAAATGTGTGTCAAACTAATTTGGAAATTGATATATTTCATAATATTTTGGTCACTTTGATTTCGTAATGTACTAAATCGAGCTTTGACGTTTTTAGCTATAACATCCTTACTTTATTGGTGAACAATTAACTGTCATAATTTTGAAAGTTCCTTTGTGTACAATCCTAAGATAACCATGGCAATCACAACTCAGTTATTGCAATTAATAAATAAAAAATCTCCGAAGGAAAATATTACTTAGTTTACAATCTGAGTGCACAAACGAGCGCAATCACAGGGCGGCCATCACACTCCATTGACAATTGTAAATTTTACCTAAGCACGATCATAGAAACATGTTTGAAAAAAGAGCATCACATTTCATCAATGAGCATAAATTAAATAATAGACTCTTTTACAGAAACATATTAAGTATGAAGCATCATTATTATCCAAAGAGAATCATGGTCATCAAGCTATGTCTCCTGAATTGGTTTATTTTAATTGTTATGTCGCTCCTAGATATGCGATAACAGATATGGATTTGTAAATCTAATGTATCCACTTTAAGATAGTCTTTAGTTTGTGTGTTGATTTACTTTTAGTACTTAGACTCTCTTACCCTGTCTTTACAAATTTAGTGTTCCAAATGTCTTACTACAGTCCAATTTTTATAAAAAGAGCCTTTTAGAAAGTAGATGTATTTGTTGCGGTTAACATCGATAGCATTTTCTATTTTGTTATTTTTTTTTAGAAACACACCTTAATATTCGTTCGAGATATACGCTTATGTACTACTAATTACGCTATTATGTTAGGGATGAGGGGGGTTTAATTAATATAAAGTGTACTCGCATTTGGAACATATCGAGTTTTTATAGCTTAGGTGAGCATAAATTAAATAATAGACTCTTTTACAGAAACATATTAAGTATGAAGCATCATTATTATCCAAAGAGAATCATGGTCATCAAGCTATGTCTCCTGAATTGGTTTATTTTAATTGTTATGTCGCTCCTAGATATGCGATAACAGATATGGATTTGTAAATCTAATGTATCCACTTTAAGATAGTCTTTAGTTTGTGTGTTGATTTACTTTTAGTACTTAGACTCTCTTACCCTGTCTTTACAAATTTAGTGTTCCAAATGTCTTACTACAGTCCAATTTTTATAAAAAGAGCCTTTTAGAAAGTAGATGTATTTGTTGCGGTTAACATCGATAGCATTTTCTATTTTGTTATTTTTTTTTAGAAACACACCTTAATATTCGTTCGAGATATACGCTTATGTACTACTAATTACGCTATTATGTTAGGGATGAGGGGGGTTTAATTAATATAAAGTGTACTCGCATTTGGAACATATCGAGTTTTTATAGCTTAGGAAATTTTAGAGGCCCCTCCGATTTCCCAGCAGTAAATTTTCGAATTCCAAACTTTCTAACTTATATGGTTATGTGGGATGGTGATTTTATCAAATTGGCAAATTTAAATATTCTTTCATGCATTAAATTATATTTTCTTAGGAAAAATGGCAATTTACTCTCATTTCCAATCCCCTCTGTCCCCCTCACCCTCCTTACCATCTCCCACCGTAGCTTCCACAATTCTAATTTAAAACTTTAAGACTTATTTGGTTATTTTATATGATATTTTACGTGGCTACCGAATGTCAACCTAACCACATCGTAAAGAATGTTATATTTTGGTTGTATACATTTTAAGCGCTACCATTTCCTGAGCTTCAATTTTGAAATTCCACTTGTTCAAGAATGTAGGAAACGCAGAAAATGCCAATGATTTTGCTGTTTTTTTATCAATACTTTTTTGCCAAAACAAATAAATATCTCTCTAGTAGAAATATATAGTTTAATTTTCTTCACTTGGTGATATAAACAGTTGTTGGAACATCTGTCGCGAGAATAGCGGCATTAGATGAGATTTTTTTTAAATGAATTAACGTGAACAATGTAACACTCTTTAGCGACTCAAACCTGTTTTATTATTCAATCACATGGCAACATTTAAAACTTATATCTCTACAAAAATTGTATTTATATAGCTTTGCAAATATTTTGAGGAGACCTTCACTCCCTATTTTCCGAGCCTTCCTTTGGAATTCAAGCCTTGATAATGTTTGAGTTGTTCTTTAAACCCGCCTAACTTATATTAATCATCAAACACTTGGAGAAGTAGTTTAGTCTTTTATGTTTAAAAAATTTGAGACCCCCTATATCACCAGCCTCCTTAAAAATAACTAATATTTGAAATGTATTTGTAGTTATTTGAAGTTATCCCTCTACATTACTTGCAAATTTAAATTTTCTACCTCCTTGTTGTACAACCTTATTCCCCCCCACCCCCTACCCACTCCCTAATATCTGTAGTCTCATTTTGAAATTAAAAATGTTCAGACTTTATAGTTAATTTGGGCGATCTCCAGTTTTATACCACACATAAAATTATTTTATCCACTGGTTTTGAAAATTTTAGCCTCCTCCCACCATTTCTATAACTCCCAATTCAAAATCTCAAATTAAAACTTTTGGCTATCTGAAGCCGTACCTCTACCAGCATGCAAAATTTAGACTTTCTACCATACTTAATTCTTTTTATAAACTCCTCTATTTTATAGACTCCTATAATAAAATTTAAAAATTATGAACTCTTATAGTCATTTGGAGTGGTATTTTTGCCTATATGCAGAATTTTAGTTTTATACTACACTGAGAAGAGGTTGTTTCTAATAGTTTTGTAAGTTTTTAACCACTCAACCCACTTTTACAAACCCCTTTGAAAAATATTAAATTATAACATTCATTTGTATATCTGGAGTTTTATTCCTACCTGTCTTTCAAATTTTAATTTCTAATCTCATCTCAAGAGTTATTTCTAGCTGTAACTTCCTTCTCCCCCATTTTCGATAGTAAAAATTTAAATTTCACATTTTTTTGTTTATTTAGAGTGCTCCGTATACCTAAGAATTTAAGTTTTCTACCACACAGAGAAGTTGTTGAATACTTTAGTTGTTGTAAATGTTGAGCCTGCCCCCTTCCCCTACTATTTCTTAAACTCCCAACTATAAATTTCAAATAATAAGATTTATTTGGTTATATCGAAAGTTCTTTCTACCTACTTGCCAAATTTAAATATTCTATCCATCTAAAAGTTGCTTTTATTTTTATAACCCCTTACCCCCCTCGCAACCCTATTTCCTGGGGTGCCATTTAAAATTAAAATTGTACAGACGTATAGTAATTTTACATGCCCCTTTAATTTGTTTATACATTTCAATTTTCTACCACACTGGGAATTATTTGTTTTTATTAGTTTTATAAATATTTCAGCTCATTTTTCTAACTATCATTTAGAAATTTCAATTTTTAAGACTTATTTGGTTATTTGGAGTTGTCCTCCTAAACGAGTGTCAAATTTAAGTTTGCTAGCACACAAAAGTATTTTATTCTGTTTATATCCCCTTCCATATGTCTCAGGGTCGCACTTATTAAACAAAAATGTTCATACCTTAATAATTATTTGGAGTGGTTCCATTTGCTGTCTGCAAAATTTCAACCTTCTATCACCCTGTAAAGTATTTATTTATATTAGTTTTGGTAGTCTTGAACACACTTTTTATCAAAGCACTGTGACCGAGTCACAACATGGAAGTAAAATAATTGCATTGACTCACCATCTCTGCCTCCATTTGACTGTTCTGCGAGGCTCCTCACAAACACATCGCCTCACCACCCAGGCCGTTTTCAACTGAGACGAGGAACCTTCACCCAAATTACGCCTCTAAGCTGCCCCACCCCAGAAAAGAAAATAAGAAACGGTCGACATGCGCAGATCCGTGCGCGCCAGTGACAGTGCAGTGAAATCGTCAGTCGGGTGGAGCGAGATTTGAAATCTCACCCAGAATGTGTGAGGGCATTCCAGAAAAGTGCACTCCCCTTCTCCCTTTCACCTGCCTTGCTTCCCGCGCTGTGAGATCACGTGACTCTACCTTGGTGTATATAATGGCTGGACTCTAAAGCCATGACACACATTTATCCGCATTCTCTAGGTGAGACACTTAGTGTCAATTTAGATTTAGTTTACTTGTATCAAAATTCTGTTTGGGTAACGATGAATTCTTAATTACGTTTCGGGCGATACCTTTTAATGGTTTAACTTTATTTATTGTATATTGGAACTGCGATTTTTTGTAGAATTCATGGCAGCACAGTTTGGGACTTAGGGATATTACTATTTAGGCTAACGTATCTCATCCGCTTCACGGATTGTTTTGGAACCATTAGTACCGCCATGTTTGATGTGCGGGATATTAATTATATTGTACCTTTTGAGTACTTGGGTAAAATCATGTGGAAAGGTCATGTTACTATCATTATTGGGAGATTGAATTCCCATTGATCTGAACCTGGTTGGTCAAAACTGGGGCCGCGAGCCCACGCCCTTAGTGTATTAGTATTGTTAATAGCTAGGTTATTCAATTTTATGATGCATCTGTATAATGGCTCTTGGTTCCATTTTTTGAGCCTTAGAATGGCTGTGATGATAACCCTTTTTGGGGACTCTCTCTTTTTCATAAGTTATTGGGGAGTCACCGATGGCGAATAGTCTATGTCTAGTGTTTATTGCTAGTATGCGGGTTATTGTTCCTATATTGAATTATTATCATTATGCATTACGGATTTCTATGAAGGTCAATTTGAATGTTTGTTAATACTGTGGGTCCCTTCGGCGGCCATCTTATTACTCGGGGTCGTGCCCCAAATCTTTGTTTGTATATTATTTTTAATGGCCTTATTTTTGCCAGCGCCTAACACTTGGCTTGTCCCACTCTTTTATCATCGAGTATTGTTATTGTTATTATTGGAAATAAACCAACTCTCTTGTGACCAACCTGACTTTTATTTGAGATATAAATAAAGGGGGGGTTATAGCACCACGGGACCATTCGTGGGGATGCCATACATAAATTAATTTCATATTATTATTCTGCGACCCGATAACCCTCCATATAGGCCCTATCAAATTTCATCTTGATAGGAGGGCATCTAATTTACTCCCCCCTTTACACCGCTTTAGGTGATTAAATTTGAAATCCTAAAAATAACTCCCCCAATTCTATCAGAAACATTCATTTTAAATTTCAAGGTGCTATGTCCACTAGTTCAAAAAATGAATGGTCTGTGAATTTTGAAAACTTTTGAACCCCCTTTTTCATCTCTTACAGTTTGATGAATTTCACAAAATTCGGTCCTATCTCTGGTCAAGAACCAAAAATTAACCTTTACTAAAAATTTCAAAAGTCCATGTCTGAAACCAGCTCTTCCAACCAAACCACAAAGTCCCCCACATAATGTATTGTCTCTACAGGCAAAATTGGCCCTGTAGTTTGGAGTTGTAAGCAATAATGTCTTATTTCCGTATATCCACACTTGTGTTATTATTATTATTAAATCAATATTTAGTTTAATATAATAGGGAAAATATAATAAATCCTCATATTTGTGCTTAAAACTTCTAATATTTAGATATATTATTTTTAAATAGCAGTTGAAATGGACTATTTGGCTGAGATTAACTTTGTATACATTTTTTTCAATAGGTGATTCTTCTATGATATTAGTTTTTGTATCCACTAAATGATAGATAATGTTTCAATAAAGACTAAACTACAAACAAGTTTATAAGTTGTATAGTATTAACTAGTGTCCATATTATTAAGGCTAATAACTATTCTCAATAAATAAATCGTATGGTGCACCAAATAGACTTTCTCTCTACTTTGTCTATAAATGGAAACATTTACTCAAAACTCGTAATATTTGTGTAACCAGATAATATACATTTTTGCAGAAACATGATGGAAAAAATGAGCATTACATTCCACCAAGAGGCATAAATGAAAGAAACGTATTGTTCATTATTATTATTTTACAAATTTTACATATTCTCATCAAAAAGCATAATAATAAACTCCCGTTTTCGAGACCTAAATTTTTTAAAAAATTGTTAATAGTTCGGAAGCTAGGGATCTTTCAAGAATTACGTAAGGATTTTTTGGGTGGGGGAGATAAGTAATTTCTTACGTTTTCGTGGGGGTGGGAAGACTCCATCTTAACTAAGGATTTTATCAATGTTTATGGTTAGAAAAAATCTTTTAAAAAAACGCTTTTACAGGCGCGCAGTCAAAAAGGTTGCACCTAGCGATGACAGATGGTGCTGAAAGTAGCCTATATATACACATAGCTATACAAAACTATAAAATGTAATTTATTTATATTGTGTTAAACCTAATTTTACTGTGATAAGTATTCTATAATTTCACATAACCAATCCTTTTGTCTAAAATAATATAATTTACCAATTCGTAAGAAAATTACGTAAGATCGGTAAGGGGTGAGGAGGGAACGAGAAATCTTACGATCCCTTAAGTAGAGAAATTTGGGGAGTAAGGGGGGTAAAAATAATGAAAAAAATCCTTACGTAATTAATGGACAGCTCCCTATTGGTTTTATAAAAATATATTTCATTTTTAAAATTAATTTTGTTCCAATCTTACAATATTGAGTTATTTCGTGTCTCAAATACTTGCAAATATATGATTAAAATAGTCAAAATATGCTTATGTAAATGACCCTTAAAATTATCTTCATTGGATGATTAGTTTATAATGATAAACAATGCCCATTTACGAAATTTATTAAAAATAGTTTTAGTGGATTTCGAGATAGATTGTTTTCTCTATTTTTTATTTTTAGTAAACTACCCTCAATTATAGGGTATAACTCCTCGGGGGAACCTTATAAAGCCATATATACTAAGTTTTAGTCTAATTGGTAAAATGGTGTCGGCTCTAGGCCTAGATATAGACACACATGCAAACGGCATCGCAAAAAACACCTTTTCGGTTTCGGGAGGTTAATAATGATCAAAATTTGGACTTTTTTTTTTACGAGCAAAGTACTTTTACTTTAAAGGTGTCGAGAGAAACTAAAAAGTGTCTATTTACGTAAAGATGAGCACAAACCATAGTCTTATACGCTTCAATGGTGCAAACACATTTCTATATATTCTTAAAATTACTTTCACGATGGAGTCACGATGGAGTAAAATATCACAATTTAAGAAGCAAAAAGTAGTAAATATTACATTCGCCATTTATGTAAGTTTTTGAGTTTATACAGTCATCATGTCTCATTATATGAATATTGTATTTATTTTTAACTTATCAACTATAGTTCTATGGTCTTATAAAGAGTGTTTAGTTAGAAACCGATGCATATTTGAGCTTTTACACACTTTAACAACTAAAGTGTTTTATTGAAACATACTTCTTATCCAAGCCTACTATTTAAAAGCCAAAGTTGTTAACCTAAAGCTTAAAACAAAAAGCTGGTTTTGTTTGTAAAACAATCACAATCATTCAACATTAAAACTACTTATAAATGATTACATTATTTCAACGTTTCAAAATGGAACACGGTATAAATATTAATTTTGAGACAAGAGTCTAGATTCAAAGAGATATGTTAAAACACAGTTAATTTATTACATTTAATTTGGATCAAAATCATCTTAAAGTCACAAGTATTCAACTCTCCAAAGTTCACTCAACGAGATGAGATTATTGGTGTAATATTTTCCATATTTTCTGCGTACGTTTCCCTAAACATTAAATATTCTCCTTTGCAGTCCACAAGTGATTGTGGATTCTAACTTTAAGGAGGTGGCTTTGTGCAAAATATTTAGTGGTTTTTGCATTGTCTAAGCCAACGAGGCTATATTATCCTTATTTTCTTCAATGCCTTTCCTAACATATACCAATACCTTCTTTGTGTTGCACATAAGGAAATTGCTCAATAAATATTTCTAGGATATGTGTGTGATCATATCTGTAGGGGATTTGAGATTCCTTAAGTCATCACGCCCTTTATTGAAATATGCTCTATGAACAATTAGATAATCATGTCAAGACTCAATGTTGGCATCACACTTTGTTAAATTATTCATGCATAGTTTACAGTGAAATTTCCGTTCTATATTGTATGCGAGATAGCCAGCAACATATCTAAAAGATCGAACGGTAAAACCAATAGGTATATAATCTTAATTTGTGATGATAAAAAAAACGTTAAAACTGTATGTGTATAGTTACATACTCGTTAGCTCCTATTTAAAAACCATTCATTTAATAACAACATATGTTAGATAGTAAATAGAAAAGCATTTTGAGATACCTATTTATTTTGTATCTCATGTATAAAAATAATATCTATGTAGGCAACAATCGGTTTACCCTGAAAGGTGACATCAATAATTTAATGGACTAGACTAACTTACAGCCATATTTTATAAGCCACACTGATACATCAAAGTTTATAATAATAAAAGGAAGTGATTGTCAGTGTGTGTTTGTGTACGATGCCCAGCCAAATCTACGGCACGCAGAGATCTGAAATTTTTAACATAGGTGGATGGAAGGATCTCCGATTGCACCTCGAAGCAGGATTGATAGATTTTCAATTATCTTTTTAATTATAATATTTTAAACAAATTTTTGAAGAGAATATTTTGTTTTAGAATTACGTTTCAGAGATACGGGCACCATGGGATGGGTGGTGGGGGGGAGGCGGGGATGTCTATATAATTATTATGCCTTAAGGGGTCACGGACAACGCCGTGCAGGTTTGCCAGTAATTAATAAAAGAAAGCTTGCTAACTTTTAAGATAAATAGAGTGTCGGGTATAAAATATGTTGAATAATTGCTTCAATAAAATGTACATAATTTTATCTTTACTATATGATTAATTAAACTTATGAACTGATTTAACTTTTATTAACAGACAGAACCCCCTTTCAAGGTCGAATGATAAGGCAGAATTCAAAAATAAACGGCCCGCGGGACATAGCTGACTTGCCCATTTGTCTGCATTATCTTATTAATATCCGGCCTGCATCCATGCACTCACACAAAATACAATAATTTAACGTTAGTGTTTACTACTTAATTTTAAATAATAGAAACCATTAGAAATATTTAAAACTATCCTATATTTTTGTTTTAACTTTATTTACTTGAGTGTGAGAATTTTAATTTACACCAGGAAATCACCAGTTTTTAAATTATTTCAAGTATAAATTAATGATTTTAAATACATAGCATCAAATAGATATTATAGACCTGCATTGGTGGCCACGCGGTGTGGTACTTAGCCTTCCTCTATCAAATAGTCATGTTTTGATAGGGTCACAATTTGTGTGATTTTTAATGCGGTTCTATATAATATATACCACATTTAAACACACACTTTATAATTAAAATTTAAACTATTTGACTGGTTAGAACTTTCACCCTTATTTTGATGAAAACAATATTTAAAAATATCTAATCACTACTTAAATAAAATATTATTTCTAAACGTCTGCAATTCTTCTCAGTGCTCCTTAATAAATAATTGCAGTTGACAGCCAGTCCCTTTGTTGTTTTTTTTAAAAAAAGGTCCATCGTGTTCCAAGTTTTCTTTGTAATGTACAGTAAGAGTAGTAAACTTATTTGTATGGCAGTATTATGGTACTTATGAAGAGGGGGTGGGGGTTAGAGCCGGGGAAGGGTGCTACCTGAAGTTTGCTAGGTGACCGTAAGCCAGCAGGAGCTCATATTTTGTATCTGCCTTCAAGTACATTCGAGTTTAAACTGAGTCATCGCATCTAGCGATCCCAACGTTGAAGGAGTAAATCCTCGAAAAGGATTGCAACATTTTTACCTAGGGGCTGTGGCTCTGTTATTTCCTTCTCTGTGGACGAGGCCATGCGCAGCCAACCGCGAACGGAAAGAGGAGGAAGGGGAAACGGGCAAACCGTGCTGTGCGCGATCCCAAAGATAAGGAACGAGGAACTCGGCACATTTTTCGCTCACATTTTACTAACAATGACAATAAAAATATTACTGTAGTGTTTGTACCCTTATTAAATATTAAACACGGAAAATAAAAAAGAGGTGGGGTAATGTTCACACCATTAATAAGCTCAAACAATGAATTTGCAAGAGCCTGTGTCGTTTGGGATCCAAGGTGCAAGGCCCGGTTTCTCACATCTCCTTTCTCGTCGAAGCCCCAAATATATCGCGAATTTAAGTTCTAAATTTGAAATATTTATCTAGAAATATGTTGAATTAAAGTAGAAACGCAATATATCTTGGCGAGAAGAGATAATAACCAATAAGCTTGATAAAATTTGAATACATAGCTAAATGGATGTAGAATCTGATAACTGATAATTTGACATGATCATTGTTTGTAAACAAACTCTATGATAGGGTGTAAACCTCTTGTAACAATTAACTAACATTATTGGAAGTGTGATGAGAAAACCAGACAAGAAGTTTAACAATCATAAACATAGTTTTGTTTTATTTAGGACAAAATAGAAGGTAAATACATAATTTGAGCAAAATATAACAATAAGGTGTGAAGTGCTTCTCCTTTCAAATTTAAATAACTCTGCTGAGATACAGGAATTAATTGATATTACAATATCTGAAAATAAAAAAGAGAAACATATTGTTATATTCTGGTTGTCAGTTCAACAGTAATATAAATCACCATCATGGAAATCTATGGTTCCTTATATGGTTCCCTTGCTTATGGCATTAAGTGCAAGCAATGATACTACATTGCAACTATTAGCATACATCTAAATTTAGGCAATAAAAGATAAACATTTACGTGCCTTTAGATCTAAAGAAATCATCATAACGTTGAACCAAAACAATAAATAGAATAAGACGTAAGGCCAAGACTCAACTCTAACACCTAAGTGCCCTGTGCTCTCAGTTAAATAGATAACTCAATAATCCCACATACACTCAATACGCAAACAAGAAAGGACGGGCGGTAAGCCCGAGACGCCGAGTACGCCAAAGCGTGACCGAAAATATATACATGAAATTAAATATACATTATGTATGTATAACAAAACAAAATAGTACAATTAGAATGAATTAAACCTCGTACAAAGAGAGAGAATGCAAGCGCATCCGCATTGACCTGCGCGCAACATTTCATAATTCTAAGTTTAAATATTTATAAGTCCCAAACAATAATTTAGACAAGATGTCGAAAATGGAATTATGAATATTAAATAAATCACCGCCTCTTGTCGCCATCCTCACCAAGCTCGGTCGGTGGTATAATAAGAGACTATTCAAAATCGCGATCACTATATATACATTATTGTAGCCACAGAGAGACGTGGCAAGGGAAGGAGGGGGTAAGACGATAGAACAAACATAACAGCAAAGAATGCGTTTGGCTGCAGCTAGAATATTCCAGGTTGTCCTAGCGGCGGAAGTGATAGCTTCGTCTGGACGCGTGGAACCTCAATTGTTTCCGGCCGGCCGCGGATCGAGTCCCGAGCAAACCATCGGTTGAAAGCTCCTCTCAGTTAGTTGTGCCAGTTGGAGAGTGGAGGTCGTGCTTTGGTTTTGGAGTTTGTGTTGTAGCTCATCACGGGTGTCGGTGAGTGTTGACCCATTTGATATAACGTCAACTTGTAACTAGTTACAAGGGATGTTCGATATTTTCAAAAATCGATTCTTTGCCCTCGATTAATCCTTTTTTTGTATCTGATTCACATATCGATTCTTTTTCTAGCGATTTCAAAAAGATCGAATTGAAATATCGAAAGAAATTAAAACCTTGAATATATTCAGGGAAATTTAATTTTGTTTGCCTTAGGAAATGTTTTTTATTGACTATTAGTATTAGGGAAATTTCGAAACCAATTCTTGCAATCTTGGGCTACTAATTAGTTATTAATTGATTTCAGTTAGTAAAGTAATGTAACGTAAAGAAAAGAATCCACTGATCTGCTCTTTTTACGTCTAGGTTCTATAAATGATCAAATTACGTTTTTATTCTGTAATATTTTTATGGTGACGTGTTGGCCAACAAGTCAATAGTTTGAAAGCATTTAATAAAAAAAACTCATTTCCCCATGGAATTTTAGTAATTATAGAATGCTCACGTTTACAATCTACACTTCACTAAGCTAGCTAATGAGTCCCAAGTATTGAGACACACCTTCTCACAAAAAGGTGTGAGGTTTCCTCAAGACGAATGCCAACAAGTGTGTTTAGTTTTAGTACAATATCTGGTTCTCTAACAATTAATTCAAACAAATAAGGTGTACTGATTTCACAATTTCTGACAGAATAATTTACTGTGACTGAGGAAAGAAAATAAGTACGTCTCTCTCTCTGGGGTCTAGTGGTAGAGGTTCTGGTTTGTCTCCAACATATAGCTTGATTTTCCTAGGAATCTTCTGGTATCTCCTAGATCCCCAATCTCTCTTTTGAGTTGGAGGACAAAAACCTTTTAAAAAAATACATAATTTTACTAACTGCCTCCTTCTCCTTACATAAATATGGTTTTCCACCACCACTGATTCTTCTCTTTGAGTAAAACATTTGAAGTGCTCCATGTGAATAAATTACTTTAGTAAGTCTACCACTACACACAAGTGCATCTAAATTTACAAATTGGAAAGAAGAACAGAAACAAAGTGTACATTGTATGTAAAGTCACACAAAATATTTAAATCACTAACCTTTGTGGTTACCACAAAAATAATTTAATTATCTTTCAGAGGCATTTAATAAGTCATACATTTTTGCTGCCTCCTCCCACCCCCCTCTAAATATATTTTGACATCCCCGCCCCTCAATAAATTTATGACGCTTCCACCACCAATCAACTCGATTAATTTTTTACGCCCCCACCCTCGACACATTTTTGCCACCCCCTCCCATCAATACATTTTGACGACCCCAACCCCACCCACGGTACATTTTGACGCCTCCCACACCCCTCTCGTTGGGACAGTTTTGTTACCTCCCCTTCCAACGATATATTTTGACGCCTCCCCCCACTTCTTCCTGCGGTGTAAATTTCTAGGAGCATCACTTTTGGTCTTTAGTGTAGTCAGATAAAGCAAACTTTATTTATATGAATTGAGTTGCCTATTTACAAAAGCAGCTATATCCAAAAATATTTAAAAAAAATGAGATATTGGTATCTCTGGATTCTTTAGCTCATTGGCTACGAGTTTAACCTCTTAAATCGGAGCAAAAATAGTTATGAGCAGTATAAAATCAAGGTATAAAAGTGGGTCAAGTAGCAAAAAAAGTTAAATCCACACTGTTTACTGTTGCAAATGAGGTTATATCCACCAGTCACATCTACAATTGCAAAATCAATTAAATCCTTATGTCAAAATGTCAACCTTATACTTCAAATTGCAAAAGCAGCTAAATTTTTTGTTGTACCAATAAGGACCATTTTTATCGATAATCTATCTACAATTAAAATTATTTTACTTTCAAATACAATTATATGAGCTTTAAAAATAATTATGAAAGTAATATGTTGGTTACACTGGAGAACAGCTGGTATTTTAATAACAGATCGAAATTTATTTGTGTATTACTTTACAGTCTTATCGTAGGTAATTTCTTCAAAAA
>CABFOW010000532.1:157932-176966 GCA_902141385.1 Timema californicum | reverse complement strand
CCCCCCCCACCCCCCGATTCTGAAGTTGTATAAATATTGGAAGTAAGCTAATTCCGCTCAGCAGTGTTGTTAACTAGCTTTCAAACAGTGCCCCCACCCAACAAAGAGTTATAGAATTTAACTAATAAACTAATTACTAGCCCCCGCCACCTGCCAACTTTAGGGTTGACAGTTTGGCACATGCGTGGGCAATTCGGACAGCATTCATTATTCAAATTGTCAAGGTCAAGTGTCCACCCACAAATTTGGACATTATTGGAAAATATTTCTTATGTTGTCTTTTATTTTCAGAATACAAGGATTGTCTTAAAAATAGTCTTTTGAGGCTTCAATTTAATAAATTTTCCCGCTGGTGGATCACCGGACTGCCCGTCATATTGATTTTCTTTTTCCATACCCACAGACCCCCAGGCTTGCCCTCTGGGGAAAAATTCTGCTGGTGCCCTTGCGGTGGTCTTTTTGAACAAGTTACTATAAGCATGAATATCGATATTTTATATGGAGAAAAAAAAATAGAAAGATATTTTCATTTTGCATGTGGTGCTTTTTATTACCTTACTGGAAGTAATGGTACTTGATCCTTGGCCCAGTTTGATTGAGAGATAATTATTTAAATGTTTTCTCAAGTACCTGCTGATGATGATCCGATGACAGTGACCCAAGTAAGCCTACCTGGGTTGTGATGCTGAGCTTGAAGAACACACGTCTTTATTTGGTGTTCACTTCAAACACACATAATTATTATATGAGAGAAAGATGGGTTATTAAAATAAGTTATACTGAATGGTAGTGACAAGAGTTGTGAGCCGCGGGGATGACGCACGTCCACCATTTAGAGAAACCCTTTGTGGACTGAAGAAAAATTGCGCGTAAAAACACAAGCGAGCAAAATGTAACACCCTTACAAAAATAAATTAATGCGTAAGGGCGGTAGACAGAAAAATGTGATAATTATATTAAATGATAATGAATACAATAAACATTTAAACAAGTAAATAAAAATGAAATTTATAGTAAAATAATACAATATAAAAACTAAAAAACTTCATGCAATTATTGTTGTTTTGCATTTTTGGCTTGTATTGTTATAAGACTCGTGCTTTGAAGAGGGATTGCATGAATTTGTATAAATCCATATATATATAATGGTAGTGTATGGGTCAAATCATTGAAAAGAAGGATAAATATAATATAATTTGTACTTAATTACAAAATAAACCATAACACAGAGAAGTACCTAGTGTATAAGAAAAATACACATATAGTAAATCCCCGCTAATCCGAATTAATTGGAAGAAGAGATCATTCTAATTAAGTGATAATCTGGATGTGTAAAACAAATATATCTCAAAGAGAAAAAAATGTTTAGAACACACTTCAATTGAAAATGTATTAATGTACACAGTACTGATGAAAAGAAATCTCAGTAGATACTTTATATGAAAATTATAAAAAGAAAATACATTTTTTCTTTGATGAGGTGAGGCTAGTGTTGTAGGGGAGAACTTTCAGAGTGTATTGAAGCCTGAAATAGCAACGTATACTGATCGACAAACAATAAATCAGTATATTAAAAAATAATCATTTATTAATCTTGTCCTACTTGCTTTGTAGCCCCTTTGATATGTATTTATGTTCACTTAGTAAATCATTTGCATTAATTAATACAAACTAAACCAAAATTTATAATTTGAATTACTGTGATAATAGAAACAATGATGTAAAATAAATCCCATTACTATTGATTGGAATATTAATAATCATTATTAAAAAAACATTCAAAATTTAGTGTCTCTAATTTTTAAATAAACCAATTAAATTTTGCGACCCTACCCTAACCTCGTCGGCTTGTTCTATCAGGATAGCTTGCGGGAGGGATAAGGTTTTAGGCAAAGTAGTTGCATAGGCGCAAAATAATATACAGGTTTGTAAATTTTGGTTTAATAATAGATATGATAATAAGGGATGGTGTAAAATGTGATGGTGGTTGTTTGATAAAGAAAATAAAAAATGGACATCCATGCTTGAGGAAGAATTGACTTAACTTTTGGACACTCAGACCAACTAAGCTTATTGTCTACAGAACTTGACCCTGGGCTCCAACAATGCCCTCCTATTACCAGTAGTATCGATGACCTGAGGATGTTATCTGTATTGATAAGGCGTCGGGAAGCATGACAGCCCCGAGGTAGATGAAACTGTGACCCCACCTTGTTTCCAAAAAGTAAGGGCATTTTATACCACGATATAAGCCCCTTTCGGGCTTGCTAGTTTAAACATTGCTATGAATTGTCAGCGCTCTACTGCAACCTCTTGAGTATGTTATTTCATACATGCTAAGTCAGCAATTATAACACGTGCATCCAATCCAGTTATGTAAGTGTATCCAGCTCTCTACAACTTACACAACAGTCAACACATATATTTAAATATTGCCCGTTAGTTATGACACAAACAACAATATAGTGTAATATAATTATTTTTTAAAGCTATAGCTCAAAATAACCTTATCAAATACTAGCATGAGTAAGACCATTTAAAATAAAATATTTTCTGTGCACAGTTTATTTACCTCAAAAATGTTGAATTCTGCAGACCTTTGTAGCAAAGAGAACTTGTAAGTGCCCTCTTGTAGGAGACCTCCCAAATCTTTGAAGGGTAGTATGACATCTTGTTTGGTCAAGAAAGAGATAAGTGCTGCTGAATAGGCTGCCAAAAGAACTACTCCTGTCAAATAGGCCATCAGATAAACTACTCTACATGACCAAGAGCGTGGAGTGATGTCATGACCTAGTGGGAACAATCATGCAAACTACATAACTGTTTATGGGGAATTTGTTTCAAAATACAATACAAATTTGCAAGTATAAAGTGTAACAGAAAAAACGCTATAAGATTTAATTGACTAAGAAAAGCAAGGTTATGTTTTAGCTTGAACATTTGGCATTTCATCTGTTTATACGAATCTTTGTCGCCAAATAACCCAAATGCTTCAACAAATTTTAATGAAATTTGGTTGGGCTATTCTTTGAACATAGGCCAAACAATGGATGTGCATAGTGTTTCAATCTGGTTATCTATAGCATTATGGCGTCAGCTAAAAAGGTTTTTGTTTAGTAGCTTATTTCATGGATTTGAATTTTCAATTCAATTGATCGAGTACTTAAGGTATGTCTTTTTGTAAATGTTGACATACATTGGGAGACTGAAGTCTTAAACGCTAGAACATGTCTATTCTCTATGAATATAATGTATTTTGAATATGATATATAACTTGACCACAAAGGAGACATTATAGGAAAATGTATTTCAACTTGAAATCCAAAGAGACAGCACACACCAGCTAGTAAGGCTGTAGTCATGATGATAATATGGAGAGAGTGTGGTCTACTATAAACAGAACTACTAGTAAGACTGTAATAATGAGGATATAATGGAACGAACGAGGTCTATTGTTCACAGAACTACTAATACGACTTAAATAATGATGTTATAATGGAGAAAGTAAGGTATACTGTTCGGATAACTACTAAGTATTAGGTGTTTTGTCTCTTGACAGGTTCATTCCTATTATTAGTGATCTTGGACCACCAATGCGCCCTGTCCTCTGCCTCCTACCCCTGCTCTCAGAATTTTCTTTTGTCCTTTGAGTCATCTAATATTTGAAACCTCCTTAATCCTTAACTCGACTTTCCCTCAACCTTTTCTTCCAAGACATCATGCAGAAGACAGTTCTTCTTAAGTATATGTTTGATCCAGCTTGCTTTGCACCAAAGTATCACATACAAAATGGTTATCTTCTCACCCACTATTCTTAGTACTTCTTTATTTGTCACCCTATCTGTCCACCTGATTTTCTCAAGCCTTCTCCAGCATCACATTTAAAAGCTCTCCAAATATTTATTTTCTGTCATCATAAGAGTTACTACTCCATACAATGCAATGCTTCAAATGTAGTATCTCTTCAATTTCTTCCTCAGTTCCAAACTCAACTTGCTGGTCAGCAGTAACTTATTCTTGTTGAAGGCTTTCTTGGCAATGGTGATTTTAGACCTAAAATTCAATACCAGGAATGTTATTGTTCGTAAACTGACAAATGCGCATTGGGGAGCCAACCCTAACACTCCGTGTTCTTCAGCACTTGTTTTGTGGTGTACTCCAGCCGAATATACATGTCCCTTGTGAGAGAGATCAGCATTTGCTCACAAATTAGTTCCTGTCTTGAACGATAGGCCTAAATGCTGATATTTAGCTGGCTGCTTGAAACCCACCACATGTGGAGGAATGTGGCGGAGTGGACTACCACAAGTAAGGTGGGAAGCTCTATTCATGGCTGGAAGAAGTAAGCCCTGGACACTAAACATCTCATGCACCAACACAAAACCACCATTGGCTTGATTTTAAGTCAAGGTGAAACTTTAAAAAGTCTACACACTCGCCAGCAGCATCCAAAACTGCGACCTAAGAAGCAAAGTGGAATTAGTGGCTAGCAGAAAATGCCATTCCAACCCAAAAGAAAAAACTTCCTGCAGATCCGAACTGGACCGAGGAACCTGGATAGACCTTAACAGATTTGGGTGCCACTTAGGAAGAGGCAAGGATAACCTCCTAAATCGGGGTTAAGATGGAACCTGCTTTTGGGGAGAGCCCAGACAATGGAACACCTCCTGAGGTGCCGGTACTTACCTCCAGGATCTATGGATGTGTAATGAAAATGTTGTGGTTTGTGCAAGACATTGGAGAAATATGATGAACTCTTAGTTATATTAATTATAATTTACCTAGATAATGTAGCTCAGACACGATTAAATAAAAAAACAAAATTATTGGATGTAATTAAAAAAACTTTTCACGACTTAGGCAAAATTAGGAACATGGTATTTTACCAATAAATCGTAAACACAGTTGTTTTTGTAAAAAAAGGTACATCTCCTTTTCTAAAATTAAAAAGCTTGACCTAGAACAACACATCTCTGAGGTCTTGATTAAATATGTATGCCCCTTCCTCTAAGAATACTACTTTTCAGTGTAAACTAAACACAATATTATTTGTTGAATAAAATTATTATTTGAAAACAATCATAGCCAGTATAATCAGTATATATTTAAATATTTTTCATGTAATGTTGGATTCTAAAACCATTTTAACTTGAATAAATTATAATGGATGTTGTCACAGTGTCACCTAAAATTTCTGTTAGTATGGGTTTGTTTTAAAATGAGAATAAAAACTCCCAATAGGTTTGTTAAAACACATAATGAGTTAAAGATATCATACTGATATAATTAATTAGGATATATATTATTTGAAATTAACTAGTTGTAATACAGAAAGCCATTGTTTATCAACCACAAATTAGTTTGTTCAAATTTATAAATGATTATATCATTCTTATTTAGTTAACGTCTCTAACATATGTTTTAAAATCCTAATTGTTTAGTTTACCTTGTTGACAAAAGGCCGCAAACACATAAAGTATGCAATCCTTCACCATATACTCTTCAAAGGCATCAATTTCCTCGTTGCCAAATCTAACACCCAATTTATGGAGAACTGACAACAATGTAGCAAAGGCAAGAATGAAGCTACCTATAATGACCCAGAGAATCATTTTAAATGGAGATAGAAAGACACTCCAATTAAGATTGTCGTTTAACGGCGTCATAATGAACACCTGATACCTGAAAAAGAGAAAACAAGTAACCACTTTGGAAATTTTTCACTTATACAGATTAAGAAATCACCAAGTGTACGAGCATTTCAAAAAGTAACTTTTGGGCATATAATTCCTTGAAATGAAGATTGCTAATACAACAAACCATACAAAGTTTTCGATATGTTACACAATATAAAAAAGTTAATTCAAATAGCTGTAAATAAGATAGTTAAAATATCATGTTTGATAATTTTATCTATTACATTTTGAAGGATGTTTTAAAATTAAAATTATAACAAAAATAAATTGGTCTGAAATAACGGCCCTTTTAAGAAAACTTAATAAGCACATCCACTTTGGTGGGCACGTACTTGTATACCAGATGCCATGATCATCTAATTAGTTTTTCAAGTGACTGAAGCTCGCGTTTCCACTTCTGACCAGGTGCTTCGTGGGTATTTTTTTTTCCTAAACAGTTTCCTTCATCTCCACACAAATGCTGATACATTTTCTATAAATCCTACCTTCCTCAGTCCTATCCCATTAGTGTAAATAAGTCAATAGGCCTAATTTATTAGTAAAAATGTGGTTTTTTTGGTGACCTGGTGGTCTAGGGGTAAGGTGTCAGCTTTCTATACTGGCGGCCGGGGTTCAATCCTCGGTCCCGGCAAAGATTTATCTGATTACCAAACCCTTCCTTCACCTCTGACAAGACATATTGTGAATGTGAGGAATGCCAGGCCTCCACCGTGGTTCGAATTCCACGTTAAACTGTAGGTCCTTCATTTCATCTCACAATCACCCTACCATTACACATTAGCGTAAGTGCGTATAACCCGAACGGGTAGTAAGACGCGGTGGTAATAATAATAATAATAATAAAAAATTAGTAAAAAGACGAGGCAGCTTAAAACTCACCTAATATGAAAATGTATTATTGTTTAATAGAGGGTGTGCAAAGCTAATCTTTTAAATGTGAAAGGAAATTCAAGCGAAGCTTGAAACATTTGAAGCTAAGTAGAATCCCAAGCTAAATATAAGGTTCTTGTTGTTGTCAACTAACACCACTTTTATTGTTTAGACTATTAAGCGCATCCAAGTTATTAAAAAGGTATAGAGAAAAATACAAAGCACACCATACTAGTATAAATGTTGAATATATATTTTCTTACGTTAATAGGTAGAGGTCTATTCTTTAATCACCAATCACTGTTAAAGTTCTGTCTAGTAGCTGTTCTTAAAATGATTATATTTGAAATATGCCATATTTAATGAGATGTTTCAAATATGTTCATAGTATATTGAAATGTTCCTCTTCCTTGGAAATGTTTCCAAGATGTGAAGGTTATTGTGGGTGATGAAGTCTGTACCGACACGCTAGGTGCGATTGTATGACTCAAGGTTTGATTATTTTGTCATTACCATGTCCTGTCTTCTATTCAGACTGCATCAGCAAACAAAGCAACACCATTCACCAACATACTTTTGAGAAAATGACCTTTTAACAAAATTCAATGAATTTTTCAGTAAATTTCATTTATCTTAATTCTTGATTGGGTAACACACTTTTAAATATTAAGTAACTAAGCAGTGCTGTCACTAGGGGTGTCTGGGGGGTGGACTGCCCCGGGTGACACCATCAGAGGGGGTGACACCAAAATGAGTGTAAACAAAAATTGTGTGCAGTGTTTCAGTAGAAATTTTCTAGTGTACCCCATTGATTAATTATCCAACTGTATTATATATTTCAAATAAATTTCTGCCTAATCCTAAATTTGTTCTTGTACTCCCTTTACCTCACTGCAAGCGAGCTTATAGGTTTTGGAAGCAACAATTACTGCGCTTGGGCACTAGCTAGCCACACTCATCTGCTTGAAGACACTGACACGTGCACTATTTGAACACTCTCTTGCACTTGCGCACCTGCATGGCCGGCCAGCCGCCAGAGCTTGTCATTACCCGTCCGGGGTCCCATTTACAATAATGCTTCTAATCTCATTGTTTTGTATGAATATGTAATAAGTACTTGTTTTCTTTGCTGCTGGTGTTTCTTTAGTCACTGCTTGTGTTAAATTTTCTGGTATGTTAGCTACTTTATTGTAATAATTAGTATTTGTGAATTATATAAATACAGTTTTCTTTCTCTTGCCCACTTTGGAGGCCGAGGGCTCTAATGACCGCATTGGTCTCAGGTTATACTTGACTGCTGAGGACTGGGAGATCGAGGTTAGAATCTCATTTGGGTGAACCGAGGTGGATTCTTCCTAAATGGTTTTTCACTCTCCTTCCACGCAAATATGATTCTGAAAGAGCACCTAATGAGACTAAAGCGAAGTATATGTAAACTTAAAAGTATCAGTCTCTTATCTTGGAGGAGGTCCGTGGGGGTGACGACATGAGATACTGCCTCGAGTGACACCAACCCTAGTGACTCCACTGTAACTAAGGAGTTATGGGGATTTTTAGTCCATTGAGAAATTTAGTTATAAATAACCAGACCAACTGCCATTTTGTTATTTAATCTGTTATTGCAAATCTATAGAGAGCAGATAGGAATGAGAAATAAATCAATATATATATATATATATATATAAAATTGTGTCTTTCCCAAATCCAATTATTTTTTAAGAGACATTTATATATTAAATTCATTTTAAATCAATACAGTAAAACATTACCAACAGGTGAAATTTGTTAATAATATTTCAAATAAGTTTGAGGAAAAGTAATGAATAACTCTCTTCTCCACCGACAAACTCCATATCCAACAATTTCATCCTCTATACCTATTTTAGAGGAAATGTTTAGATGGAGTCGGTTAGAGATGCTCTCTTCTCACAAAGTCAACCTTTTCCATTCTAATGACATTTAGTTTTTCCCCCAAAGCCTAACATGACGTTGCTATAGTCATCATACGTGTACAAGTGCTGTTTAAGTTTAGAGGCACATTATATATCTCTCTATCAGTTACTGAATAGTTGGTCAGAAAGACTTTGTCCAGAGATGAGATGTTCTCGCTCACTTTTCATGATATGGCACTGAGTGTTAGAAATTAAATTCTCTAACTCACATTATGTAGTCTATTGCTTTCAATATAACAAGGCCATATAGCGCATTCATTTAAAAGCAAGTTGAATGGGAAACTGTGGGGTTTAATAATTAATAACAGCCTCAATATAATTTAAGGTAAAATGGTAAACTATGGATCTAGATTGGTGTTTAAAATGTCATGAAACAATTTTTGTGTTTAAAAGGATTGGTATTGAAATGTGCCCTTGCTTTGTATCACAACTTACTATGCTCATCCATTTTAACTTGTTATAGCCCCCAGTAGGGGCTCCGGCAGGTCGTTGGGAAGGGGGCGGGGGTTCTTTTTAAATCCTGTATGACTCTTAAGGCAACAAATATAATTGCTTTGCTATTTAACCCATCATGACTCGTACAATTATAATTGTACATTTGGCAGCTTGAAGCCAACTATTGAGTCGAGTGACTGCATTATCTGATAGCTCATGACTTAATTGATCAAACATTTGTAACCAACGATTTATACATGTCCATCACAGACTCTGTCTTAAAATACGAGTGAAGAATGATCCTGGGCGCTGAACAACTCCTGGATAACTCAGTGGCTAAAGCATTGGTGTACTAAGCCAAAGGACCCGTGTTCGATTCCCATGTCCAGGTGTCATAACATTTGTAGGAGGTTTGTTTTTAATGGGTAGTACTTATTAATGCCTTTCTTTGTCATCAAGTATAATAATAATATGATAGGAGTATAATAAAATACAATCAATTTTGGTCCGCAATGAAAATGTGTGCATCATTTTAACTTTACCATATTTATGAAAGAGAACAATAAGCAAAAAAATAATAATTATGTGTGACTCACAGTCCAAAGAAGGATTTGGAATCTCTTATCCAGATTTGATGACATTTTGATGCACTCATAAGCCATTTAAATTGGTTCTCACTTAAAAGATATAAGAAAATTTAAATCCTTGAAAAGTTATTTGGAGTGTCCTCTCCTATAAGAATTTTGAAATTTGAATGCTTCTATAAGCTATTTATGGCCGAGATGATAAAGTTTATTCGAATGATAACAGTCCTCAAAATATCTTCTTGTATATTTTATCCAAAAGAAAACCATTAAAGTATAGATAGAATGAGTATTAAAAAGTTTTAAGGAAAGACACTTTCCTTGGCAATTTACATAGAAAACAAAAGAAATACTTTCAAGATTTCTTGTTACCACATTATGAATTAATTCTTAGTGACTCGACAGCTGATTGGATTTTGTTCAAAATAAAGATCTTGGGAAACTGTCAGATTATATACCTACCAACACCATTTTATAGTTGTCATTATTCATAGTGCTGCTATCTATACAGTGATGTCATAACTGAAAAACAATCAGCTGTGGACAGTCAATCTTACAGTTCAATCAAAAGCATCAGTCTACTCTCCTGACCTGATGAAGCTGTCTGTGACAGTGAAAGCTTGTCCTTAAAAATGTGTTTATGTGTTTTTTAGTGTTATATCTAAACAATTTCTACTCCAGTATCACCTAGGTAAGTGTGCTGGCTATCCCTCCTAATTTAAACCACCATTTTATAGTTGTGAAATAAATATAATAATTTAACAAAACTTTATAGAGTTGTAGCTTGTTTTTTTAAAATTTAATGCAAGGCCGCCTTTTAGCTCCATATCCTTTAATATCAGAGTGAGTGAAATAAATGGGGACAAATTTACAACAAGAGGTGGCGGGGCAATATTTTACCACCTGGGTCAATGCCCTCCTGAACCGCCACCCCTCCCCTTCCTCGCACATCCTAACCCCAGTTCCACCGCCACTTATAGTATCTATTGAAGATCAGAAGATCATATCATATGACTTTATGCGTGAATATATTTATGTAGTGGTAATCATATACTAAGGTCGTTAATAGCTCTACTAAAATACGTAAGCCTAGTAACTAAATATTGACTCCACATTCTGGTATCCTTTCACCTTAAAAGATATTTTCAAGCTGTAGCATGTCAATCAGACAGATTAGACAGCTACAATTAAATATCAATATTTAATAATTTATGAAAGGAAAGAAACAATATTAACATATTTAATTGAATCTACCTCAAAAGTTTATTTTCTCTGACTAGATACAGTCAAATAAAATTACGTATCTCCCTACATTCAAACACGGGGTTGTTCGAAAAATATTGTTTTTTGATAAATACTGTAGCAAATATCAAAGAAGAGGATTAATATTATCATATTTATGAATAAAATACATTAATGCATGCCCTTTGCCATTGGATGATGTCGGATCAAGTTACATACGCTTGTCATGCTGTCTACAAGAATATATAGTAAGGTACATCTATATTATAAATTCTCATAGAAATAATAACTGATCCTAAATAATATAATCAAACTAGATATATTTAAGTAGAAGATGCTTTGGTATCTACTCACCGTGTCAAGATGTCCTTGGATTGGGTTGCCACATATTTGGAACGAAAATTATTCAAAGATGGCAGCCACATGTGCTTGCATTATAACACCTGACTAAGAAAAGGAATCTACATTGAGATCGACCTACTGACCCACTCTACATGAGAAGCCAAGCGGCAATTCAGGGAATCATGTTTTCCTCTTACCCCGCAAGCGGCTTTCACGGATCCACTTTCTTTTCACCCCACCATCATCCGTCCCTCTTCTTTTCTATATCCCTGAGTTTATCGCTCTTTTTGCTTTGTTCCGTTTGTATCAGATTGGGGACTATGTATACAGCTCCTCCCGGATTCAAGACACACAGCCATTCTACTACAACTAAGTGTTGAAAGAGGAACTTCTGCACCATCACATAACCAAGGAGAGCGACAACCATGGAGTCTAGGCCTTCAGATCCACCGTTACCCTGGCGAGGATGTTTCGCTTGGAGTACTTGAGTATCCTGAAATCGTCGATAAGTCCTTACGACTTAGGATCTAGAACTAGACAATGTAGATCTAGATTTTTATTTTTTGTTATATATTTTTCTTGTCGAAGAATTTTTTTGTTAATTTTGAAAGTATGTTAAATGGATCGTTAATTCAGTTAAAGTTTAGTTGACTTCAAGATGGAAGTGTTTCAGTTAATCATTAAATATTGTGTCCTGCAGTCTAAAGGACAAGTCTAATTTTAGTGATTTAGCATGTCAAGTCCTAGCTACTATTTTGTGTCCTTATGATGCAGTTTTTACAATATGAGCCTCTGGCAGGCTGTCTGTCTTGTTTTCCATATTACAGTTCAGTTAATGGAAATAAATATTTTTGGTGGGTCGAGTACTCGCGCTTCTCGTGCTGTATTAGCTTCGGTGATCAAACGAGGGAACTGCACTAAAATCATAGTGGGGCTCGGGCAAATAATACCCCTTTTCTATTTGCTCGTTTGACTCCTATTGTTTAGGTGTTGCCCTTAGTGTAATTGCAATTAGAATAATATGTACTATTGAATGCTCTGGCAGTACCGACAGGGAATATGACCAGCCAGCCATAGTACTTTTTGTTGACACCTGTTTACTAGCCATCAACCACTGTTGCCAACAGATCTTTCTGTTGCGTATCATGATCCGAAATGTTTAAAGGATATTATTTAAAATATCCAATCAAGCAAAACTGATTAAAATTTACATGTATATCTTGTTTAATACCTTCAGTTAGTAACTATTGAATTGTTCTCCATTTTAGAAAAACTTCTAATTGTGGCCTGGCGCCTGCACTGCCCTTGTAGCCACAGTCGATACATCACCATTCTCAAGTCTTATTGTTTGTTTCAAACTTCAAAAGTATTACCTTCAATATTATTGTAAACCTTAATTTTTGTTATATCTGTTTTATTTAATAAATCTATTTATTGTTAGGACGGGGAGATCGAGGTTCGAATCTCGGTCGGGTGAACTGGGGGTGGTTTTTCCTAAATGGTTTTCCACACAAATGCGGGTTCTTTTCCTCTAATTCAACCTTCCCAATTTCTAATCCATTAATGTAATTAGTACTTAAAGCGTATAACCCGAACGGGTAGTAAGACGCGGTGCTAAATATTAATTAATTAAAATTAATTATTTATTGTTAAACATAACTCTTTTAATATATAAATGTATAACCAGTAGAGGTCTAACCTTTCAAAGCGTAATGTATAAGTACAAACACATATTTTAAACCATGCTAATTTCTGCTAAAACAATTTTTTTTTTAAATAGTCAAACAGGGATGATTCTCTTTAAAATTTGGAAACTCCTAATCTTCCCTCGGTTTTTCAAATCCAGAAATATACTTTTCCAGTAATTTATATGAAAAGTTATAAACAAAAATATCCTAACTTTCCCTTTTTTCTACAAGTTCTTGACACAAAAATAATTTTTTTAAATAGAATTAATTGAAGATGAAACTCATTTTTACATTTGGTTATGCTCTCTACTTCATATTTCACAGATTATTTAAATTTTTCCTGTCGCCCTAAATTCACTCGACCTTTTCAGGTTTTCCCTATTTTTTCCCTTCTGTGTACCACGTACCCTACCATCAACCTTGTCAAGGATAATACTAGAGTCGCGAACCCAAGATAAAAATCATCCTAAGGTATTTAGGAAACATGTTGTGTAGAGAACTTCTGTATACATCACAGCTTCATGCAATGGCATCATCTCTTGGGCCCTTACACTACTATATTTAGCTGTTTTTGTATTCTAAATGTAACATATACATAAAACACTCAATGCACAAAGTTTTAAAATAGTGTATTTGGGGATTGGGGAGTGGAGGTTAAGGACACTGGCTGGAAGCAGTTACTAAATCCAGACAAATAATGGCAATAGAGATGAATATTTCAGATCATTGAATCCTAGGGAAAAGTAAAGGATTAGTTAAGTATTTGATTATGACATTGAAGTTTTATCATAGTTGGTCTACAACAGACCTTAAGTTTTAGTGACGCGCTCAACAACCAAAAGCTGTAGTCACTAAGAGAGTGTGAAAAGAGAATTGGAATCAATATTACTTTATTGTTACTCATTTTGATAATGTTTCTGGTACTAGCATTCTTCCGAGAAATTAAGCCTGTGCTGTCTCGATTGCATTTGTTCTATACAAAAATCTGGAACTTATCATAGATAGATAAGGGATGAACATTTTTTTAGACGAAAAACTTCCCAGTGAAAAAAAAAAGTAAACATTTCCATCTAACTGCAAGTTCCTGGCGTTTCTTGGGAAGAAAGTAATTCACAACTTTGTTATATAGAAAATGTTTAATATCACAAACCGTTATTAGTGCGATTTATGTCTTGAATATCGTAATATAATATGTAAAAGTGAAAATACAAAAACATATTTGGACTGTCCCTTTTTCATTATAAACTATACAAAGCATTTTTCTTTTGTTTATTGATTTCAAAGTGACCCGCACCAATGTTCAAACAACCCAGACAACCTGAGGAATCAGATTCGCATACCTGGTGAAGATCAATGGCATTGTGAAGTCAATGATCGTCTGCCTCTCTTTCGTCATGGTGAAGTGACTGAGTGCTAGATCTACCTCTCCGCTTCGTACCATCTCCACCATACCGTTCCAAGATCCGTTCTCCAGTGAGCCCCAACCATCTTTACCAGCATCGAGAATCAGTGTCCTGCAAGTACAAACTAATACTTTACTTGTTTTCAGACCATGAGAAAAAGGAATTTGTTTTTATTCAATTCAATTTGCAGAGGCACAGCTAATCTTGATAAGACCCGTTTCAGTGGCCACATGGCATAAGGCGCTACACACAGTAGATTAGACTTCCAATGACTGGAAGTTTGAGGTTCAAATCTCAGTCGGGTGTAGTGAGGGTGGTTTTTACAAAATTGTTTTCCAGTCTCCCTCCACGCAAATGTGGGTATACTTCCTCTAAATATAACCTCCCTAATCCCTAAAACCGTTAGCAAAATTAGTACATAAGCGTATAACCCGAATGGGCAATAAAACGATGTGCTAAAAAATATCTTGACCAGTATGATGAAACTTGTATACCCAATAATGTTTGTGTATATTCTGAGCTTGAACCAAAATGTTACCATCTGTCAAAAATGGAAACAATTATCGAGTATTGGAGTAGTCTCTTTTACGGATTGTAAAAGGCAAGATCTGTAGGGTAGGAAAGCCACTTATGGGCCACAATTTTGGACAATATGGCCACCATTAACGATGTCCCCGCTCCCAACATCCCACTTCACACCAACCCTTCCCCTAATACCTTCCTTGACCTCATCTCCCCACCTCTCTCTTGACAGGTTAGGGCATGTTCCACAATTTAATAACATGTTCCGAAAGGTTCTGACAGGTCTCACACATCTGGACAGATATATACAAATTGGAGATTCAAGATGGCTCCCAAAAAATCTCACAGCATGTTGTGAAAATTCAAGATGACCACCAAAAAACCTTACATAGTGATGGGTAAATTCAAGATGGCCAACAAAAACATTACTTAGTGATGTGGAAATTCATGATGGCCACCAAAAACATTACTGGGTGATGTGGAAATTCATTATGGCCACCAAAAACCTTACAGCCTGATGTTTAAATGGGGTCTAGACATGTCTGAACAAGTTGGAAACACAAGATGACGGCCAAAACATCTTTCATTAATAATGTGTGAACTCCATATAGCCACCAAAATTAAAAATGGTACCCCAATACCAAAGCCCCTTAACGGTAATTTTACCCACATTTTGTTGAAAGTTTATGTAATTTATTCCTTTTTTCTTCACTTTGCCTCCCTGCCACACCAGTTTTTGTGGTAATATCACCTTTTTGATACTACTACTGCACTGTTTTGAACATATCTGAACGGGTTTTTATGACCTAATTGCCCTGTAAGGTTATATTCAATTCATTCACCACCCTCCCATTTCCTCCACCATCTATTTCTTTTTTACTTGTAATGCTTGTTTTATCTACAATCCTGACACTGCCCTCTCCCTGGCACCCCCCGAATCACCCTCTCCGCTGATATGGTTTCTTTTAAATTTAACATTTCCTAAGCCAACAACCTCCAATTTATTAAATTTCTATACCACTAGTTGGACAGTTAGAAGGACTTCCAATAAAGGATAATTTTTTATCACCCTAGTTCCTGAAAGGACTAAATGATATAGTACAATATTTAACACAACATAACTTGGGTCATCAAGACTATTCACACACATTTTTTTAAGTTTAATTTTCATCTGTCAGAAGGACTTTGAATTAACATTTCTCTACTTATTTCTTAAAATGACTAAATGATAGGTTTTCAAAACAAGACCCGCCTCGGTGGCGTAGATGGCTTACGCGCTTGTCGTGTTGAGCTCGACCGCTGAGGACGGGGAGATCGAGGTCTGAATCTTGGTCGGGTGAACTGGGGGTGGTTTTTCCTAAATGGTTTTCCACTCTCCCTCCACGCAAATGCGGGTTCACTTCCTCTAATTTAAAACCTTCCCAATTCCTAATCCATTAGAGTAATTAGTACTTAAAGCGTATAACCCGAACGGGTAGTAAGACGCGGTGCTAAAAAATATTCAAAACACGACATAATATATCTAAGTCCACGAGACTATCCACGTTTGTTATTTACATTTAATCTCCATTACTCAGAAGGACTTTGAATTAGCAAAGTTTTCAAAGTTTACATCATATAACTTTATGTAAATAACTTTCAATTATTAAATTTATTATATTCTAAAATATAAATTTTTATTATCATTGTAAAATTAAAGCCAAAACTTAATTTTGAAATAAAAGTAGCCGAAAATCAAATTTAGTTCTCACATTTTACGAGACGTAGATGTGTTCTAGGATGATATTCTGCCAAGAGTGGTTTTTCCTCATTCATCCTGGCACTATATATTCAGTACATTTTACCTGAGGGAGGAGCTAGGGGACAGAGAAATATAGAAGTGAAGGGGTATCACTCGGGGAGGGGTGAGGTGACGAGACCGGCCAGAAAAGCCCTATATTAAACATCTCAGCTTTTCTGGACTGTGGTCGTAGCTTCTACCACCAGATGTGCCACTAAATGTTCGTAGCGGGAACTATCTCGGCTTGGTGCAGAGCTGCTAAATCTAATTGTGTGTTATGTTGTGGTCACACATATAGCTCGTGTGGCAGACAGTACATGGTATGTCTGAGATATAATCACATTATTTGGTCAACAGTTATTTAATGTTTTTATTATAATTATAATGCTTGTGTCTCAGGATAATGCTACAGATCCTGTCTACTGAACATACAGAGTATAAAAATCTAAAACTGGACTGCAAAGTATTGCATGTAATATAATCGTGTTTAATGAAGAGATAAATGCTGTTTGTAGTATACTTTGCAGTTTGCCTAAACAAAACACAAATAAAATGAACTGTATATATTATGTCTACTATACTGTCATTTAATAATTCCACCCAGATCACTTGAAGTATAAATAAAACAAAAAACAATATGTAATTAAATTGACACTTCAGTAAAATATTAAAATACTCTGTTCACCCTAAAAGATAAAGGACGCGTTATGTTTGGAGAGAGTAATTCTATTTATCTAAAAATACAAATGTTTCAACAATGAGCACAAAACTTTCAACACTATTTTATTGACAATCTGAAGAAGCTAAACATTTTGACTGGTTTTTGTAATATTAATTTTATTTTAAGGATGCATTTCATTTTCTTTTGTTTCAAGTCCTTCTAACAATATAGGTTGTTATAGCAATGGAACTGCTGTGCGAGCAGAGGAAGATAACGCTGCTCAGGGCGCACACAGAGCAATTACATATAGAATATTTGTATTCTAGAATGAACTAGTGTTGGCAATACTTACCCGTTATTTGTATGCATAAAAATAAGTTACGTCTCCGAAAGTGTTTGTGTCCATTATTGAAAAGATGGGTTAACAGGAATATGTTTCGACCTATGCTATTTTCCCAGGGAAATTTAAGTTTCCCATTATAAAGAGGGATTCATTATTGAGAGGTGTCCGGGGGATTTCACTATATCACATACATTCGTCTTTGGTATGGTCCATCTCAACATTAAATATCACATAAAAATCAATGAGCGTGCCATTTTAAAATTAAGTTCAAAAATTAAAGAACATTGTTGAGACTAGCGATATCTCGCGAATAACTCTCGTAGATTTTTTATTTATTTTTCCTCGTGAAGAAAACCACAATTCACAAACTTGGGAATTTTCACTCAGAATTGGACCAAAAAAGGAAATATTTGTGTTGTATTATTAATATAGATCATATAATTACAGGAGATGTGATGAAGATGTAAAGTTAATGTACAGTAAGTACAAGAGGAGACTGACAAATTATTATGGCACTCAAAACACTACGCCAAAAAGTGGATTTTACTCTATAGAATTCCCAAAAAATAAAAAGAGTTTGGTGCCTTGATAATTTATATATTCTTTTACAACAATGTCAAATAGGTTTTAAAAATATAACTATTAGCATACAGCTACAAATTTGCACTAAGCAAATTCCGATTTTAGAGTCAAGATTTTTTTTTTAATGATCGACAAAGAATAATTTCGTAGATTTAATGTAATGTCTAGGAATGAGGACGATACATACAAATAAACTAACATTTGCCTGGAAGGAGGTTGAAAGACCATAACCATTGCACTGTAACATGACTTGAGTAAGAGTCTCGACTTGTCAGCTAAGAGAGGTTCAAGCGCACTACTTGAACAAGTCGGTGCTGGAATTAATTCAAATAGTTTAATGAATATGTAGACTGTACAAAAACGATCAAGTAGGCATATATTACTTACGTGAAGTTCATCCTCGCTTCCAAATGGGCCCACAATTGTCCTAAGTAGCCTCCAAGACTCACAGTTCCATCGGGTTTCATATTTAGTTCTGTGAATGGTGGATCCTGCACTCAAAATGATATCAACAAAATTACTCGGCATATACAAACAGAAGTACCCAGCATTGCATGATTATCCCGGGTAATGGTTTTCTTTATTCAAACAGACAGGAAAAAATCTTATTTTATTCCTTCCTCCTCAGTTTTTAATCAAATTTTTTAAAAAATAATCAAAAATTTAAAATTTCCGCTTTGAGGTGCACACATTTGTGCACAAGGTCTACTATATCCACGGGTAATGTGTAGTCGGGGGGAAAACTAGTATTTCAAAAGGTATAATTAACTAGCTCTGTTGCCGGTGAACTGGCGGTCTAGGGGTAAGGTGTCAGACTTCTGTGCTGGCGGCCGGAGTTCAATCCTCGGCCCCAGCACAGATTTATCTGATTACCAAACCCTTCCTTCACCTCTGACAAGACATCTTGTGAATGTGGGGAATGCCAGGCCTCCAC
>CABFOW010000532.1:62260-157815 GCA_902141385.1 Timema californicum | reverse complement strand
GACTTCTGTGCTGGCGGCCGGGGTTCAATCCTCGGTCCCGGCACAGATTTATCTGATTACCAAACCCTTCCTTCACCTCTGACAAGACATCTTGTGAATGTGGGGAATGCCAGGCCTCCACTGTGGTTCGGATTTCACGTTAAACTGTAGGTCCTCCATTTCATCTCACAATCACCCTACCATTACACATTAGCGTAAGTGCGTATAACCCGAACGGGTAGTAAGACGCGGTGCTGCTGCTAATAATAATAATAATAATAATAATGATAATGATAATGATAATGATAATAATAATGATAATGATGATGATGATGATGATGATGATGATTGATAATAATAATAATAATAGTAATAATAATAAAAAGTTTATTGTATGACTTTACTCTCGTAACTACTTTTTAAAAATAATACAATCCTTACTCGTTTATAAATATTATATACTATATACAGCGTGTATCTAAAACATTCCAAAAACTTCTTCAGTTTATTCTTGAGGTAAAAATGCAAGGATTAATATAAGTAACCCAGGGTCCATTTAAAATACCAAGGTCTGTATATGCCTCTAAAGATAAAGGTAAAAAGCATTATTATATGAGATATTAGGAGCTGCTTGTGGGAGTAGAACAAATGTTTGCATACTAATTATTTAAGCCGTGATTACTAATAAACATAATGTATTGTACCTGTAACCCACCCCCATTAGGCTTGCTTAGCATAGGCACTCGCATGGAGGGTGAACAGCCCCTCTGAGATTCTGAGGTTGTATAAATATTTATGATGATTATTATTTTTACAGCATCTTACTACCATTCGGGTTATCACGCTTATGCTGATATGTAATGGTAGGATGATTATGAGATGAAATGGAAGATCTATCGTTTAACGTGGAATCCGAACCACGTTGGAGGCATGGCATTCCACACATTCACAAGTTATGATTAATACACATATTATCAGAGGAGAAGGAAGGGTTTGGCAATCAGATAAATCTATTCCGGGACCAAGGATTGAACCACAGAACTCCAGCACATAAGTCTGAAACCTTACCCCTAGACCGCTAGGTGTCCTCTATATATATATTTGAAGTAGGTTAATCCCGCCCAACAGTGTTCTTAATTAGTGCTCAAACAGTGACCCCAGCCAACAAACAGAGACTTATAGAATATAACTAACGAACTAATTACTAGCGCCTGCCACCTGGTGACCTTAGGGTTGATAGTTTGGCGCATGCGTGAGCAATTCCAACAGCATTCACCATTCAAATCATTGATGTCAAGTTTCCACCTACGAATATGGATAAATTTGAAACACTTTTATCGTGTTATATCTTATTTTCATTAGACAAGGACTGCCTTAAAAAGCGTCTTTTGAAGTTTCAATTTAACAGATTTTCCTGGACCTCCTGCCATACTGGGAGGTATTCCTTACCCCCAGGCACCCCGGTTTGCCCCTCACTGGAGAAAAATCCTGAGGGTGCCCTTGTCGATTAGGGAGGGGAATATAGTGATGATCAGAGAAGGAAAGGACCTGTACGGCCTACCTAGCAGGCATTAAGACTTCTCTTTGAAACAAAACATGTGTTCATATCTTGAAAACGAGGAAAGCAAGATAATTTCTCCAGGATACCTTTTTTTTTGTTAATTTCAACTCCAGGTTTTGTAATCTGAAGTCAAAAAGGACCTACATTCTGTAGCCAAAAACTTTCAAGTTCCTTAAGGGTACAAAGCTAGCTTTTATGATTTATTGGAAGTTGTGGAAATATGTATTCCTTAGAATTAGTAATAAACATACAGACTTACGTGAGAGCTCAATGCCTTCAAGACTATACCACGCAATCCCGATCTTCTCTGGTACATCTTATTTCTAGTTGTAGTAGTGGCGCCCCTATCGTTATTCCAACTTCCATAAGGAAAGGTTTGCAAAGGACCGCCCGAGGTGATGAAGTAGACCTCTGTCATCAGAATCCGGTCGTTCTCATAGTATACTGCGAGATACTTGCAATTAAATGGGATGTACACGCCCGAAAAGAACTTCTCTAATGATACCTTTTCTTCTAGGAAATGTAGCCAACTTGGACCTTCTATACCTTCTGAAGATGAAAGCTTCTGAACAAAAATGTACAAATGGCATTAGGTATGCTGTAAATCTGGATAGTGTGTACACTATACTCATTTGGTACAATATAAATGTCTAGTAAAAGTAATTATCTTCACTAAGTGTAGAGACACATTTTAAATTAGCAACAATAATAGTCCTATTAGATTTTATAATTGCAAAAAATTAGATTGACTCATTGAAGCTGAATAGATGCAAAATACATGTAATTAATTCTTTAATATATTGAACTTTTAAGTATTCTACACTATTTAACAATTTTAAATTACAATTATTTAAACTATTTTTTAAACGTCAAATATAACTTGTCGCTGTACAAAATTTATGACCCCACTTGAATGGGTAGTATGAAGGCTCCCAGGTTATTTTTTTTCAATTTGGGGTGATAATCAAGCCTTTAACCAAGCCTTTTGTCAACTGTATTTTTTAATTTATTTATTTGTTCATACTGGATTTTTAAAGCTACAAGGTTTTTTCGGTGCATAAGGAAATAACTTGAATTATTTATTCCAGTTTACCTGAATCTGAGCTAAATACCCAATTGACTTGAATATATTTATTTAGATTTGCAGATATCGTTAAAATACTGGTAGTGTAAAAAAAAATTAACTGACATTACAGCGGTTTCCAACATTTTATAGTTTATGACAACTTTTCTCTAAGCGGCCATCACAACTCTTTGATAACTTAAAACTGTTCAAATCATAGTTTTTAAGTTTTTTCACTGTGTATTACTACCATCCAGGACTATCTACATTTAACTATACCAGCGAGATAGGTAAAATTTATAAGAAATCTACCCTTATTTGCATGGAGGGGTATTATGAAAAACTACTGTTGGCCAGAATTAAAATCCTTACTCACCTTCAGCAAAAGAGAGTGACATTAAACCCACATGTCCACTAATGCTTGTTTTAGTGATTATAAATTGCTTATAATAATGATTATATGCGACTAATATGTAGTAAAATAGAATCAACAAGCCCGAAGTTGGGGGATAATTTTATATTATCCTAGCAGCATTACAAGGCTGCCACAGTAAACAAGTCAGCAAGAAGCTATCAGAATGAAATTGCCAAAAGGAACCTAAGCAGTAACTAGGAGTTTTTAGCACTTCAAATACTTACATTTCTATTAAAATTACGCATCTTCCTATAATCATTAAAATCCTTGAAAAAGTAAATATAAAGCTAAAACCTCTATATTGTGACCCCACCTATAACACGCTGCAACCCCCAGGTTGGAAACCACTGTTTTATTATAACATAGTTGGAAGCAATATTTAATTAGTAAGCTCCCTGAGCTGTAGAACTCACTCGTCACTTTATAAAAAAAAATAGCAGTTTGGCCATGTTTATTTAAAAACATTTTCAACTGTTAAATAATCAATAAAAAATGGAATTTATAAATAGTTCTAAAGTATTTTGATACCTGTCTACCAGTGTCCTGCTTCATAACCTCATGGAAGTTGCCCTAAAATGTTAATCCTGGTACGTCAAGAACTATTCAAAACCTATTGTAATTTAGTTCGTGAGGATGAAAGGGCTTCCCCTGACATTTTTTAAAATAACTTTTGGCAAATTCAAAATCAGCACTCTTAACAACATGGTTATATTAAATTTCATGCAAATCGAACACGAAATAACAAATTTTAAAATGTATCCCAAATTTAAAAATATTAAAGGGTGAAAAAAACTTGTTTTTTGTTTAATGTAGTATACTTAATCAAATGAAAAATGATAAGAAGTGTAACAATGTAACACAGCCCTATTACTTCTCTTCCTTCATTGTTGCTTTGAGCTGATTTAAATTGCTTTAATCAAAGCCTATTTTAATTAACAATGAAATAGATACATCAGCTAAATTCAAACTAGAATGGATATTGCTAGAAAAATTAGTGTGCATTTCAGAAGTCAAACTTTAACACTAACCTCAATGTCCTCATTTTATCAGTCAGAGCTTTCGATAAGAAAACAATAAAATGTTGCATAATATTCACTGCATTTATGCCTTCAAAATTTAATAAAACCCTAATTCAGACATTGGCTGTAACATATGATAATTTTAATCACAAAACTTGGACAGCCTAGCATGCACGAAAGTCACAACTATAAATATTAAACAATAAACAAAAAATTGGTTGACAATGCTGCAACTTCAAGCATTGTTGGCTGAGTGAAATGTTGCTTCTGGGCAGCTCATGTTCCCTTATGATTAGTTTCCATACCGCATTTGGCATAAACTCATCGGCCGTTGTTCTACCTACTGACAACGGTGCTACTAGACTACTTGATTAGCTAAGATTTCTACAATCTACTAAACAAGGAATCTCCTTTCAATGTTTGACAATTTTTGAAGTTAGAACTTGAGTTTACTCAAACTACTAACGGATTGAAAAAAATATTTAAGGCCCTTGGCCTTGTCGAGTGCAAGTCTAAAACCTATTTTGTGGGATGGTGGTTGGGAGGGTGAAAGGCATGTCGTGGCTTCACAACCAACCACGCCAACAAGAACAGATGTATCACAAAAAACATAGATGGCGCTGGCTACCGGAAAGGTCTTGCGGAAAAATCATACATTTGGAAATATACATTTTTTCGAGAATGAGTGAAATTTTTATGTTTATATTTTCAAACCCTTCTGAAAATGTATCAATGTTTATCAGATGTTACATTTCCTTAGTTTTTGTTATGCAGCTGGCACTTTTCTATTGAAAAATATCAAAATTGTCAGATATTTGATCACTTAAAAAATCATAAAGGAGGTGTGTGTATAAAAAGTATAACTTAATCAACATGCTTCTATTCTTGAACAAACAGTCTCCGAAAAGAAAATTGCAAAACAATAAAAATTCTTGAAGAAAACCATTTGTTCCCTTGGCTTTGCATTTCTACGCCAAATGAAAAGGGCCGATCGCCTTAAGAAGCAGGCACAGAAACGAACTCCAAGCTTTAATCTTGAAATATATGAAGCTACTTCAAGAATAAAACATTTTATACTTTTCTTTCTGATTCATCGTGCAGCTTGTTGGACTGATGCGCAAAACTGAATTCACACTTGCACTGAAATTTGAAAGCAGTACAGGGGAGTATGCACCTCTTAGTGGTGCAGTTGTTCAATTTCACGCAGAAAGTTGGGAATCTTTGTTTACCCATGATGCATTGAAACGTTACAATTGGTGCAAGTTACTGTATTTAAAATAAAATGAGATGTGTTACTTACTGCCTGGGTTTGATTTTCTCATCGATAAACCTCATGGCTTCCAATAAACTCGTGTTTCATTATCACTTTAGAGCTATGCCATCGTGAGAATGTGCTGTGTTTATAAATAATGCATCTTTTGGAAGTTTGTGTATGCGCTGATCTGGTATTCTTTGCGAGTTTTCTGTAGAAGCACTGGAAAAGTTGAAATTATCTCTACTTGAGCAGTGTAGGCTACGCGGACTTGTTGCGATTGGATTAGACCTGTCATGTGACCAAATATCAGCATTGCTTTAGTTTTACAGTGAATGTGTGAATCCACAGTAATCCAGTTTCTGCTTCCATGGTGCATACTCAAAACAAAACACTGTACCACTTGTTAAGTTTACCGTGAAATTAAAAACATTTAAATCAAAGCAAATTCATTTATTATGTATATTTAAGTTAATTAAAATAGACATACAATATTAAAATGACACTTCATCAAATTCAAAACAAACATAACTCAAACTAGCTTCTTAATAGTTAAAAAAAAGCTGGGTTTAAATGTAGGATTACTTAGTAAGATAAAATATGGAAAACGTCTTTAGTACATACTAGATCACAAACACACATACATGATCTATTTTGAGATTATACACCCCGCTAAGTCTGAAATTAAAGTATTCCCTTTACTGAAGACTACAATCATAAGTTAGCTTTAATTCTATTTCCAAAATCTGTCCTAGCGCATCCTAAATGTTCTATCTTTGGCCATCCCTAATATTATATTATAATTATGGTATACCTGCAATTGATGCCTAGTATTCTCATCACTGGACAATACCACACACAATGGTGGTTTGTGAGGACAGAAGTGGAACTTTTGGAAAGACAAGGTCAAAGTTTGAACGTCAGCTGATGCCGTGAGGATATTATGGTAGGACAGAATTTTCGTCATCTGAAGAAGCCATAAACTCTGTTTCAATCCTGAAAATATGAGACGATTTTAGGAGTATCCGAACAACATTATTTGAATGCAGTGTTTTCTTTATTTGTATTGTTATGAGTTACACACATCATTAGCTATAATATACCTTTCTCGTTGAGAATTATTGGAAAATTACGTAAATTAATTTTAACTGTATTAAGTAAACAGCCATGTAAATCTCTCTTCTTGTAGACCAGGCTGGTGGGAGGATCAAGGCTCGATTTCCGGTAACGTATATACCTATGTGTAAAGCCAGGGCATCTCAAAGTGACAGGGGCAGACCAGAATTGATTGCATAGTCATCCGGCATCTCGATACCCCTCAGATGACACACTATCTTTCTCTTCTTGATCTTCCATACATTTCACCTCCCACTAAACTGTTTTTTTTTTCTTTCCATTTTCTATGCAGGCAATTTATACTTTTCTGTACTTCTTTTAATAAATACTTGCAAATGAGGCTTAGTTTCCTCTAAAACTCGCCTTCCCTTCTTGTTTGCGGGTATCTTCCTCTATATCCCTCGTTTAATTCCATTCTTTATCTATCTTCTTTATTGGAAGAAATATATCCTTAAAAAAATTCTACTTGAAGGATAGACATCCATCCTACATGACTAGATTAGTGAAGAAACTACATATATATTTACAGAATATATTCTATTAACTTTGTAATATTACTCACCGTTTATTTCATGATTCAGAGTTTTGCAATATTGGTGAAACTAACTGATAGGGAAACAAAACTAATAATTGTACTTAGATTTTTACACCAATACTCAGTCACTTGTACAAACTCCTAGATATGTACGAAGGTATATGTATATACAGGGATGTATATCCCTGTATTCTCTGCTTATTTCATATTTGATGTGTCTAATAAATTGACCAATTAGAATATTTCTTGATGACTGTTTTAAATGCTTTAATGCTCCTTTATCCTATCCATGTACAGTGTACATTACCCTAAAATTAGAAGACAGAGATAGTGTACACGCTCCCCCTGTCGGTTTAGCCTACAGCATTTGTAAGTTTAAGCGACAAACAAGTGTGCAAATTATTTAAACAAGGAATACAAATTTTATCACCAGGGAAGCCTAATTTGACATACTCATAATATTCGGCCATTATTGCTACCCCCAACAACCTTTAATAAGTAATAAGAGGGCAGGAGTGTTAATAAATTACCTTAAACAATTTGAGGAAAATGGAAGTTTAAAGAACAGTTCAAGCAGAGACACACAAACATTTGAAAAGGCCAAAAAAAAGCCTATTTATTCTCATAATAATGTAACTATGATCAAAGTATGCAGAGTTAATTTAACAACCACAAAGAATGTGATTAAAGCTTTAAAAGGGGTTAAGCTCATCAAAAATTGTAGGCATGCGCCTTTATGATAGCTTAATAACAATATAGCTTTAACATGTTTCACTCAGGCCAATATTAACAAAAGCTTAATATAATGAAATGTTTAAACATAACCAGAGCTCGATACACTCTCATTTGCGTGGGTTGAAATAATTGTTATAACAGCCCTTATTTGAGCCCTAAATGCATAGCTATGGGTACAAGCAAATGTTATATAGACCTGATCTATTGCAAAACAATCTAGGTATACTGTTAGCATAATAAATGTCCTCAGGCCGGGTCACCAAGCCCACCAACTCACTCACTACTGACAACTCTGAAACTAAGTTAAATACAAGGTTGAATACTGTATATAGTTAGACCTCCTCACGACTTTGAAATATAGGAAGTGTGCGCCTAACCAGATAACCTTACATTATAACTATCAGTGACATAATCTATTGTTAGCTGTTCGCGAGAAGCAGACAATTCGTAACAACTGACAGATACTAAGAAATTAATTTACTCCAAAGTAATAAATAATTAGAAATAATAATATTACTCCAGGTATTATTATATGGAACCATATCTAATTTAAACTAACCCTAGGATTAAACATACTATAGAAACTTACTCCTCACGATAGAATTATAACGTGAAATATTAGCACCAGTTGCTACCAAGCTTATAAGACATTTAAATATCAATCATTAGTCCGACTACAGACTTTATATTTAAGCCAAAAGAGAATATTAAGCTCGCGCATTACCAAAATCCCCAAAATTTGAATTAGCAAAACAATATAAACAATGGTTCCAGAAAAGGATTTCCACTTAATAATTTTGAAGAATTAGGTAAATATATAAATTCATACAATAAAATAAATATATACGCTGAGAATGAATTTTAACTTACTTTATTTGTCTACAACCAGAAAAACATCTAAAAGTACATTTCATCTAAGATCATGGGCTTATAAGCAAACTAATTTCAGCGGGGAAACAAGGTGTGGAGAAAATACATGACACCGTTATTTTGATGTGTTCATCAGTAATCACTCGCAGACCGCACTTACACTGACGCATGCACATCACGTGGTTTGTTCGTTGATCCGAGGTAAGGGGGGACATTTAGAAGACATTATCATTCTCTTCCCCTTATAGTTCCTGCATTTGTGCACAATCCGGAATTAAGGAAGAGCTATCTACAGGGGGTTTATGTAACAACCAAGATACAGTTCATTTGTTCTGTTGTACACTCCATCCAGACAGACAATATGCCATGTCATGTGTTGACGTGAGCTGAGCGGGTGAAATCCAACATGGACCAGTTGATAGAATGTAGTATGTTCATGAAAACTGTTTGGTGATGGGGATCGGTTGCTTCAATGTGCTGTTGCAACTTCACCTTTGTTGGTAGAAGTGTCTATTATTTCATGTATGCTCTTTAGTTAAATGTGATGTTCTTTTTTCCCCATTATCTTTCTATAACAATATATATTATTTCGTTTCACATACCTATCTTAAGAGCTATAACATTATTATAATTTAAACAAAGGAGGGAGAAAGCATGTGTGGTGAACTGTTTATTATACCTTCTTGCTCACGATGTTGTCCAACGGATTGTTTTGTAAGATGTGATCGTGAATAATTAGACAATAGCTACTCATGTTGATTTTTTTGGTGTTGTCAGTTTTGACTTAGATCTTCATGCTTACAGTTACTGAGTTCAGGACCTCGAATTTCTTGGAGCAGTCGATAACAACAAGGAGTGCTAGAACTTTGTATTCTGCAGAACTAAATAGGTGTTCATTGTTCCCCTATAATATGTGCTTTGAAATTCTCTGTACATCTTGAGGTTCTTCATTGAGGTATGCCCCTTTGCTGAGGTAAAGTTAATTCTAACTATGTTCACTTTCTAACTTTTCACTAGATAAGTAGACGAGTGTAACTAGTTCGCCTCGAGTATTTTTTGTTGAAAACCGAGAAAATAAACAAAAGTATACACGCTGTTAAATATATATCTCGTGAACACACAGGGAGCAGTTTTTGTTGAAGAAGGAAATTTTGGTGCAAGTCACAATCCATTTTAGATAACGTGCCAACTCCAATTTTATATATTCTAACAGTTGGGACGAATACATTTTTTCCTTAGTAAAACCTATTATTATTTTCATTGATGCCCGGAATTGAATAGAAAATCTCGGAGTGTATTAAATGGAAAGATAAAACCATGTGTGTAACACAGTTTGCCCTCAAATAAGAGCTGTCGCCGGTCAGAGTTAACAACAAAGACTATGGCGACTATTTGCACGACGTCACTCTTTATCCGTAGGACAAAAACAAAAAACAAAGGTTGTCATCCCCAACTGCGTCTTCGGGTGTAGCGGGTTGCATCATTCGAAGTGCAGTCTCTTGGTGATGTTGGCTAGGCACTGATCCCGTGGGCCTAGTGNGACATCCCCAACTGCGTCTTCGGGTGTAGCGGGTTGCATCATTCGAAGTGCAGTCTCTTGGTGATGTTGTTGGCTAGGCACTGATCCCGTGGACCTAGTGGGTGAGGGTATAGAAGGGAGATGGGGAGAAAACGTATGCTAGTTGTGGGGTGGCTAGGACTTGCAAATGATAGCCCTCAGGGCTTAAAGGGGAGATTGGGGTAGGTGGAGGTTGGGTGGTTGGTGAGAGGAGAAGACGAGAGGAAACAGCTACCTCAGGGGTAGGGAATTTTGAAGGCGTTGGGGCGTCTGGGGGTCCGGGTGTGACCGTCGAGGTGGTAAGAGAGGGGCCCTCGGTTGGAGTACTGTTTGACCTGGGATGTGTTCTTCAGGGTCTTGCTTCGGTGGGCTTTGCCGGAGCGGCGGGCTTATACCATATCGTGGAACTGCTGATGGTGAGAGTCGAGGGGTATGATGAGGGAGTCCCGACAACACGGGTGTTGCGGTGGGCGTTAGTAAGTAGTCGCGGTGGGTGGTAGGAAGTAGTCCCGGCAACGTGAGTCGCGGTTGGAGGTGGGAAGTAGTCCCGGCAATTTGAGTCGCGGTGGGTGGTAGGAATGGTGAAAAGAGTCCAAACAAAATTGCTCTTTAAAAAAAATGACACTATTTTGCTCTTTCGTAACAGTGGTTCACCAGGGTGGGTCACCACTGAATCGGCTCTAGAATTCACCGTGTTATATACCCTCTGCTGCTGCCTGGCCTTGTCCAATAAGAGAAAAGGGAGCTTCCCATTGGTTCGGGAAAACGTGAGTGATAATGGCCGCCAAGCGAGCCAATAGGAAGGGGAGTTCTCTTTGGCGCTGACTACAGTGGGAAAAGCGTCATGTACGGATTAGAGAACATGGACTGTGGGGCGGTCCAGGCAGTAGGGAGGGTGGTTGGAGCAGCCGGTGCAAGTGCAGAGGAAAGATACAAGGGCCAACTGAACAGTGAGGCACAACAAGGTGGCTACAAATCTAATATCGTACGTTTTATATCCTTTATTATTTTATCTTATGAAGCTACAACTTTTACTATATAAAATAAGCTCAAATGAAGGTCCCATATTGCTGCCATTTAAAAAAAAATCTTTTTCTACAAACCAATATTTTTTTTCTTATTTGTACAAAACTTAATTAATATTTTTCTATTTCTACAGCCCATAATGTGTCTGGTAAGGGATAAACCAATCCAATAAATTCTAATCATAGAAAAATTGAGTCAAAGAGAGCCCCTGCTGAACTAGCAGATTGTATCTAGACCACGAGTTGATAACACAGAGTTGTTGGAAACATGATCCATGTAAGATATTAAATAAACTACCCAGTGGACTTTCAAGGAGGGGGTGGGGGGTTTCACTGACGATGATACAGTAAATACTATGATGCGGGTTCTATGGAACACCGTGTATATGATCTGCTCAATTCTTACCCCTCCCATCCTTAGGTTGATCATATTAATTAATTCTCACCGAGTTTTCCCTGTGTTTGTGTGGAGTAAAGGAAAAGAACACAACTGTGGTGGTAATTAGCTTGAATTTCTGTTACAATGTCCTCGAAAGCTGACGAAGAAGGAGGTTCGTGAAATCCAATGGCGGGTGATATGATTAACCACAACGTTGGTAGAAACTTCATTCCGCAATCTGCAGTAAAAGAGCACATGTTAAATCAATTGATCTTATAAACACACACACACATATATATATATATATATATAGTAGATCTAGGCACAGGGTTAAACAACTTATTCTTGTACACTGATTCGAGAAAAGTATATTTGGTAGCAATAGGCATTTATAAAGCTTTAAACCACTGGACCGATCTTTTGACTCCTGAATGAATATTAATCTGGCCGATAAATATTTAATTTGGTTGATATTAATTAAAGTGCGTCTTATGACGGCCAGATAGCCTTTATCTGCCAGATAAAATATAATTATCCATCACATTTGTATCGAGAGGTTTATTGTGCCTGATAACTTTTATCTAAAAGTTAAAATGGTTGTTGCCATAGTGATGTGTTGTTTTTCATGAGGGTTCACCTACCAGAATCTGTTTTTAGGTTAAAATCTAGGTCCACATATTTAGTAAGCACAGGCCCAGGCTCTAACTATATATAAAGTTAGAACATTTAATTCACACTGTTATAATAACGCACATGCTATTTGTATAGTTATAGTTATATAAGAACAAATTATTTAAGTGTGAGTACAATAAATTAAATTTTGTAAACTCTGTACCAAACTATTGTCCACATTTTGGCAGACACTGAAATTAGTACTTGCAAGAAAACCTAGCTTCTCCGCCCACATGACGCCATCTGTTTCCTTGCACTCGTTTACCCGCCATTATTTAACAAATGTTGAGCATTGTAGCCACCATAGAAAAGGGATAAGTATAGAAACGCCACTATAACGTTGGAAAGTAGACCCACATCGCTAGTGCTCGCAGCATTAGTGCAGTGAACTAATAGATTCAAAGTGGGATGTTACACTTGGAACACAATGAATTTTTTATTGTGAAATGTTAATTCATCAATTCTTATATCAAATACAACTTTCATAAATAAACCTGGTTATAAAATTAAAAATCTACAAAATCTAGCTAAACTCCTTTTTAAAATAAACAACAAATCGCCAACAAAACATTAGTGGTGAATTTTACATAGATTTCACACTTCCTCTTCTGTGGACTTATTTTGTGCATGCGAATTCCTCTGTGATATAATTGCAAGCTGCTCCTAGCAATAGTGTCCCAAACTAGTTTACGGGATCAGCTAGTCCTATAATAGTGCACCGCATGGTAGCCACTAGCCAGGCTGAGGCGGTATCAGCAGGGTTTATACGCATACGCGCGCCAGTAAAAGAACAGTACCAACCTTGCGTTTTCTGCATAAAAATATATTTATCCTTTGTGAAATACCCTTAATTTGAGGGCTAGAACCAAAATCATGTTACATGAACGTTAAGTGAAGGGACTTCGTTTTCTATCTTGCCAATCATTTCATGAGCAACGTTAATGGGGCTTTTTAGTACGGTACGGTTTATGGTAAGTAGATGACTTCTTTTGCTATAGTTTGTCCGCGGCGTCTCATGAATTCTAAAATGTCGCATCCTCTTGCACTTTATTAAGTTTTTCCAATAAGCCTCCATTGTGAGTACTTGCATCTTAATCAGCCCTAAATGTTTAGATTTCATTTTAGTGAACAATTTTTTTTTTTTCAAACAGTCCATATTCATTCATTGTGTTTTGCTTGAATTTTTGTGTTACATGATATGAATCCTAATAACAAACTAGTTTCTTTATGTTAATTTCATTTTACAGTAAAAATAAATTGCACAGTTATTTTAACAGTGTGTTATTATAAGCTATAAGTAGTGATTCAATGATTTCAAATAATTACAGTTTACTAGCTCTAAGGGGTCAGACTTGATATTATATGATGGTCTTTTACAATAAATTTTTATGTAAGCAGTTTAAAAGTGGTAATCCTAGATAAACTGTTCTTTTTATTCCTCAATAATTCTATGTTTTATCACATTTTATAGTACACAATGTCGTTATTTTGATTTTTTCTTTTTAACCTAGCTCTATTGGATAATTTGATTAATGTGTCAGAATTATTGACCATTGCAAATATAGATTTGAAATATCTATCTCATGAAATTGCTTGTTTTGACTCTACAGATTGTAGAGACAACGTTGATTGGCAGAACATAATATGTCCAGCCAAAGCATAGGGTTAGATAATCCCAACTAATGACACACTTAAGTAAAATGGACTGCACCATCCTTTCCTATCCGGTGTTGATTGAAAGGATTGAGAAATCGCTACTTGTTATTTTTTCCAAGATAAACCCCCACACTCCGTTATGTTAAATTCCCTACTGAAATGTAATAGACATAAACACTCTTAGTAATTCTTACTGTTCAAATGGCATTAAGTGAATATTATGCGAAAGTTTTGTGAACGCTAAGTTGATCGTGATCCAGGCGTAAGAAATAGTACACTGCCAATATTGTAACGCCCATAGCACATGTGTGAGGCAATTAATTTAGACTAAATTAATTTGAGGTAAACGAAATAAACATTAGAATGATGTCCCCTAGAAGGTAACTGACTAGACTGTTCTTCAGGCAAACACAAACACCTTAACATCAGTAGTCATCTTTCTCTTTATACTTGCTCCATCCAGACAAGTTCATTAGGAATCAGACTAGTGACAAATGCGCAAGTTGAATGAACTTCTCAAAAAACCCTCTTTGGTGGTTGAATGGGCTAAGACAGAGATTCTCAAAGTGGGGACACCGAGGCTTGTTCATGGGCTCTTCGAGTTCTTTCAGGGAATCCTTGATATACTTTTACATATTTTTAAAATCTTATAACATTAAATATAAATCAATGGTATACACTAAACACAATAGAAATACCTTCCCATCTTAAGATTTCTAGAGAAAGTGAGGGTGAAAAGTGGTGGGTCGGCCATACCCCATTTTTGAGAGGAACATTTGGATGTTATGTGTCAGTTGTGGATATGTTGGGAATGGACAGCCCTATTTCGTGTTCATAGTGGACAAACATCGTGAATGCGCGAACAACAAGGTGCTCAGAGCAGACGAAGTTCAGCTACGGCTTGTTATTGACCTCTCTTTATTTGACCAGAGCAGTTAGACGGTGATACAGTGATTACTATGAGTGCTGGTGGAGTTACAGTGGTTACAACTAAGAAGGGAAAACCTAGTCTAATAGCCAACATAGACCTGCCAGCTGGCTGTGTGTCAAGGAGAAGAAGGAGAAGTGAAAACTAATACAGATCTTCATTAGTAATAAAATAATTATTTTGAAATTGGTACCACACACTTGTGTACCAGATGTGGCAGAGACTGTGTGCAACATTATCTCTGATACCTTAAGACTACATGGATGATTATCATGGCTGATGCTCCTCAAAACGACAGATTAACAACTTTCATGGACTATTTCACTGACCAGTGACTCCCAGGGTCATCGCGGAAGAAGAGGGGTGGGGGGTGTCACCCCATCCCCAATGTTGGTTAAAAGCTTGAAAGTTGGGAATTTTGTGAGATTTTAGATCTGGAGTTGGGAAATTCTAGGATTATACTGTATCCCATTAATTTATATTATGCACGTCCTTAACCACAGACTTGTACAAACAAATTTAAAATTTCCCAACTGTTGATCCCTACTCAACAAAAAATCCCAACTTCAAAAATTGTCAAACATTGAAAGGAGATTTCTAGTTCAGTAGATTGTAGAAATCTTAGTTAATCAAGTAGTCTAGTAGCGTCGTTGTCAGTAGGCAGAGACAACGGCCGGTGAGTGTGTGCTGAATGCGGTATGGAAATTAATCATAAGGGAACATGAGCTGCCCAGTAGCAAAATTTCACTCGGCCATCAATGCTTGAAGTGACAACATTGTTAGCCAATGTTTTGTTTGTGATTTAGTGTTTTTGGTTGTGACTTTCGTCCCTGCTAGATTGTCGCAGCTTTATGATTCAAATTATCATATGTTGTACAGCCAATGCCTTAATTAGGGTTTTAATAATATTGAAAGCTCTAACTGATGAAGTGAAGACATTGAGGTTAGTATTAGTGTTTTAATTCTGAAATACACACTATGTTTTCTAGCAAGTATCCATACTAGTTTGAACTGAACTGATGGTTCTTATTTAATTGTTTATTGAAATAGGCTTTCATGAAAGCAATTTAAATCGGCTCAAAGCAACAATGAAGGAAGAGAAGTAATAGGGCTGTGTTACATTGTTACAATACTCTTAATTTTTCATTCGATTAAGTATAGTACATTAAACAAACAATTAAATTAATTTTTTTTCCATTCTTTAACATTTTCAAATTTGGAATACATTTTTAAATTCATTATTTAGTGTTCGATTTGCATGGAATTTCATATAATCATGTTTCTTAATGTGCTGATTTTGAATTTGCCACAAGCTATTTAATAAAATGTCAAGAGAAGCCCATTCACACTCATGCGCTAAATTACAAAATGTTTTGAATAGTTTATTGACATACTAGTATTAACATTTTAGGGCAACTTCCATGAGGTTATGAAGCAGGACATTGGTAGACAGGTATCAAAACACTGTAGAAATATTGATATGATACACTCCATTTTTTATTGCTTTATTTTACAGTTGAAAATATTTTTAAATAAACCTGGCCTAGTTGCTAATTCTTTGATTAAGTGACGTGCGAGGTCTACATCTCAGGGAGCTTATAATATTGCTTCCAAGTATGTTATAATAAAGCAGCGGTTTCCAGCCTGAGGGTCTCAGCGTGTTTTGTGTGGGGTCACAATATAGAGGTTCTAGCTTTATATTTACTTTTTCAAGGATTTTAATGACTATAGGAAGATGCTTAATTCTAATAGAAATGTAACTCTGGGCTTGTTGATTCCCTTTTACTACATATTAGTTGCATATACTCATTATTATTATAAGCACTTTATAGTAATTAAAACAAGCATTAGTGGACATGCGGGTTTAATGTCAGGCTCTTTTGGTGTGGTTTGTTGGTGAAGGTGAAGTAAGGATTTTAGTTCTGGCCAGGGGTAGTTTATCCTAATATCCCTCCATGCAAATAAGGGTACATTTTCTCTAAATTTTACTTATCCCACTGGTGTAGATAGTTTGGGCTGGTAGTAATACACAGTGAAAAAACTTATAAACTAGGATTTGAACACTTTTAAGTTATCAAAGGGCTGTGATGGCCGCATAGAGAAAAGTTGTAGTCATAAAATACAAAATGTTGGAAACAGCTGTAGTAAAATCAGTTAAACTTTTTAATCCAAAGTACATGATTTGAATAATATCTGCAAATCTAAATAAATATATTTATGCTCAATTGTTTATTTAGTTCAGATGCAGGTAAACTGAAATAAATAATAATTTAAGCTATTTCCTTATGCACTGAAAAAGCCTTGTAGCTTTAAAAATCCAGAATGATCAAATAAATAATTAAAATTAAAAATACGTTGCCTAAAACCGCGGTTCAAGTCTTAATTAGCCCTCAACATTTTTCTAGGAGCTACCAACCCCTCAACTTCCTCATTTTCATTATTGATTTAGTACTCTCTTTTACCACTTGGGAATTTTTCTAATTTAAAAAAAATGCTTAAAGTTGGGAATAACACTGGTTCACCGCCCATCCGATCCCAAATATATTTTGTGCAACAAACAGCCGAATATTTTCGAGCTTGTGCAAACTTTGAAAGAAAACGCCTATGAAGCTGCTTTCCAAAAACGTCAATATGAAAGTGGTGAGCCAACAAATGAAAATACAAAGAACATACTGTTATGCATTACTTTAACATTCCTGGGCTGCAACATAAAAAAATTAAATAAACAAACATGCCTAACTATGCATTAAACCATTCAATAGATAATATAAAAAAATGTATATGCTGTTTGATCCCTTGATGGTAACTTTCGCCCACCGCCTTCAAACCAACAAATGCTGTCCGCTACCAGCACACAAACACCTAACCACTCTCGTCCACTGTGACCACCAGTTATTTATTGTGTTCGCTACAACCTCAGTTCGCACCCAACACTTAACCGGATCTGGAAAGTCACTTTTATACAAGTTTTCTCGTCAACCAGCACAAATAACTTTCAGAAAAAATCACTGACACACTTGATGCCTTTTATACCCTTTGGTATGAAAAAATGTGAAATAAAATTGTCTTAGTATGGAATGAGACTTGGGAGATGGTTACTAAAACTGCTCCAGATTTTCATATGTATTTTAAAAGATGGAGAATTCCTCTCTAAAGAGCAAAAATTATAGCTTCGGCTATTTGATTCTTAAATATGCAATCCCTTACAATTATAATAATTGTACAAGTGGCAACATTAAGCCAATTACGCAGTTGAAGGTGGCTGCGTTATCTGAGAGCTCGTGATCTTGATAAAATCACACATTTGCAGCCGATGATTTCTGCACATCCATCATAGACTGCCTTAAAATATGAGTGAAGAATGACCCTGGGCACGGGAAAATTCCTGGATAGCTCAGTGGTTAGAGCAATGGCATACTAAGTTAAAGGTCCCAGGTTCGATTCCCGTGTCCAGGTGTCATCTTTCAATTTTCAGAATAAGATATTTTAAAGTCGCACAATCAGTTTAATTTCTCACATAAACTATCATTGATTATAAATATACAATAATTATAATATATATTTTATAAGTTTATCATAATTTTTTCTTTTTATTTATTAAAAAAAATTATTATGACCAAAATATGTACAAATATTTATACTTTTTTTTCATTTATATTGTAATTATATATATATATATATACATTAAAATTATATTATGACTAATTCATCCCTATAATATAATACAATATAATATGTATTTTATAATCAGTTTTCTTACATCAAGGGGTTCACGAATCAGCTGTTCCCTGGTTAGAGGGTCCGTGTGACTAAGAATAACATTAGTATAGAAACCGACTGGATTGCTGAGGCTCAAATCACGATAGGATTTGCACAGGTTTTATTTTCCTGAATGGTCTTCCACTCTTCCTCTTCACAAATAATGATGCATTTAATTTAAATTCTAACTTACTCATACCTACTCCATTATTGTAATTAATACATGTGTATTATCCGAACAGGTACCAAGATGCGGTGAAAAACCTAAAAAGATTCAATATCTCTTCTGTACCGCCTCTTACTACTCGTCGGGTTATACGCATGTACTAATTACAATAACGAGTTAGGTATTAGGAAGGCTCAATTTAGAAGGAATTCATCTGCATTTGCATGGAGGTAGAGTGGAAAATCATTTAGAAAAAACTCGGTACATCCAACCGGGATCAAACCCCCGTTTTGGAAGTTTAGTCTAACATGGAAGTAGAGCGTTAGACTTTGCACCCACCCAATCCGATGTTAGATAGTTAACTAACGATCTTGTTGTTATTAAGTGTTCAACATTTACACCTGTCCTTGTTATCCACATAAGTACACTTCTAGGGTAGAAAGGAATAAAGTAGAATTTTATAGCAAGTGCACCCGCATTTACTTGTATGAAGAGTTAAAAAAACATTTAAGGGGAAAACACTCTTGGTAAACTCAGCTGACCCACATTGTTGAACACATGAACTACATTTCAGATATATCTAATGTTGTTTAACTGTTACGTGGAGGTCAGGTTTTTAGTCCTGTCCGGATGTATTGAGGGTATTTTTTCTACATGATTTTCCCCTCTCCATACTTACAAATTTGGGTATATTTCTCCTAAATGTGTCCTACCTCATCTCTAGTCTATCACTGTAGTTAAGTTTGGCCATCCTGGATGGGTAATAAGACTTGGTGCAAAGTATGTATGTTTTGTTATGTTTTATCACCTGAAAGATGGTTTTGACCTGCCCGGTGTTCCACTGTTCCCACTCTTATTGACAGCTTGCGTTGGATTATTAACACCTATTTAAAATGTAAACGCAGCTTTTGCGTATAAACTTGCTGACTGAGTTGTTCAGACAGGAATCTGTTGTTCTGAGGAGTTATAATCACCGATCTGTTGAAAAGTAAGGGGGAATCAATGTTCGAAGCACCACAACTGCAATATCATTATCATTACTTCAACATAAAACAGCGAACATACATAGCTATCGAATGCAACATTAATGATAGTATTAGTAGGGTGAAACACGCATCAAGCTCTTAATTTATGTGCTATCGGCGGTAATAGATGAGGAGAGCAAGTGACTAAGTCACTATTTACACAACCTTTTGATTCAAAACGCTACCAAAAAGTTGTGTCATCAAATTCGTTTGAATATACAAAGCTGTGAGCCCGCTAAGCTTGAAAAGCTTTCTTCCAAATATTCTATTGGTACGTTAGGTTCCTATTACACGAGGCAACTTGTTGCATGGTCGGCAATTAGTTGCAGACAGTTTCCATGCAGTGAAACTCCCTGATACCTACGGTCTACGGAGACGTCGATGAGACACCCTACTTCAGAGATAAACACCCAGCTCGGGGCCCATTAGGAAACCCCATAGACATTGTTTTTCTCACTAATGACGACTATATGGTCAGCGCACATGCGTCTCAGAGAGACTTCACAGTTATTCAGGCGTATCTTCTGATGAGGTTGTGTACGGTTGAAAAACTTAGAACTTACCATATTGAAGTTGCTCAGCTTTGTTAGATTAAACATCACACAATTAAATTATTTTTCTATCTGGACAAAGGGTGTAGAGTTGTTCTGGACACTCATGCCAACAGCAAATAATTGGGTGTTGACCTCATCCGGTGGAAACAAGCTTGTTGAAAATACTGGTCATGGTGGTTGGTTTCACTAGTTCTTTGCACATTACTTGTTGGCTTTCCATGATGATTTGGACAAGGTGTTTTAGGAGAGTGATCGCTCAAACAGCAGGCTAGCTAAGATTACAAATGGATCATCTATGTAATAGTCACTCCTTTGAGAGAGAAACACGGGTTGGACGCTGCGTCATGAACGTAACAGAACACCAACATATTGAAACATGAGTCGTAATACATACTCTTTTTGGGGTAGTTGTCTGTACAATTGGTGTGTGAAAATAAGGTTAGGAACGTCTTTATTGGAACAATATGGACAGGGTAGAGAAAGCACATGATACAATAATGGCTACAAACATGGTGTGATAGAATTTTGGCAGAAAGCTAATTGTGAGAAATGTGCAAAGTTGGGTTTATTGTATTCATTCCGCCTGTAAGAGAATAAATAGTACACTATGATTTGATAAGCTATTAATAAAATTCATGTGTGGAATTTAGTATAGGATTAAGTGTGTTTCTCAGATTGGTGAAAATACACTTTTCTCGATCCTATTTACTGTATTTTCTTAGAATGATTTATTTTTGCCAATAAATAACAAGTTTCTTGTTTATTTGTTACAGATACAACATATGGGGTCTTTTACAAGTTCCAGTTCATCAAATACTAATGAGAATTCACCTGAGTCACAGGTGCTCCCGCACCCTAAAATGTCTTCAACGCCTGTTTATCCAAGGGACATTAGAATTCTCAGGAGTACAACAAACGAAAAACCAATAGCTGCATTGAAATCAGTATGGGCACATACCAACAACTTCGAGTTCCCATCATCTGGTGACAGAAACCTTCAATTTCAACCAAAATAGCTGCAAACTTTCCATTGGCTTACATACTCACAGAAAGAAGATGGTGCATTTTGTAAATACTGGGTTCTCCTAAGGAAAAAAGTTAGAGGCATTGGAGCTCAGCCTCTACGAGCACTAGTCACTGAACTACTAAAGAATTGGAAGAAGTCACTAGAACTTTTCATACAACACCAATCAACCGAATATCACTAAGATTGTATTGCGCGAGCAGGAAGTAGAAAGAATTTGGAATGTGGGAAAATAAAGTATTGGCATGCAGTTATACAGTCATAGAAAGAAAATGATTGAAGAAAACAAAATTTATTCCAATAATAATTGTGGAAACTATCCTTCTGAATGGTAGTCAGGGATTGGCCCTAAGGCGTACGAATGACAGTGGTGTGATAATAGAAGAAGAACCAATATGTATTGATGGAAATTTCCTGGCTCTACTTTGTTATTGAGCCAAAACTGACGCTATTCTTCAAAATTATTTACTGACAGCTGTAAAAAAAATGCTATGTACACAAGTGTTTGTATCCAGAATGAAATCATAACTACATTTGATAAAGTGATCCTGAATAAACTTGTGGAAAAAAACATGTCCAAAGGATTTTCCATACTGGTTGATGATACTTCCAACATTTCCTGAACTGAACAGGTTTCCATTTGTGTTTGTTACTTTGATCACATTGATGCAAAGATTTTTATTCTAGATGATTTCCTTGAGTTTGTGGCTGCATTCGATTTAACTGGAAAACACTTAGCTAAGATGATTTTAAACCAATTAGAAGAAAATAGAATAGATTACTGTATTTTTTCGGGCATAGGTACGATGCTGCTAGAGCCATAAATAGACAATTTCACGCTGCTCAAGAGTTTTTCAGGTAAAAAAAAAAGATCTGGCCCTCTATGTACAACAAATTAGTAATTGTCTTGGGACTATACAGAGTGAAGTGCTTACAACTTCTTTGCTATCACCAAGAAACAAGCTATTTTGCAAGAAAAATAACTAAAACTGAAACATTAAAAACAAAAGATAGAAAATTGAGACAGCTGTTTCTCACCATGGGGGTGGAACATTATGATACAGTTGCAACTTACTGTGATTTGCAACCAGGAGTGATTCTATTGACTATTATGGCTTGGAAAGATGCAAAAACTGCGTCTGCTGTATTTCAACTGCAAAGCGCCATCAACATATCTGAGTTTCAAATAGCTTTAAAAGTTGTACTCTGTTCACTCTATAGTTTTGCCACTAAGTAGGATACTACAAACTACCATGTTCAAAAATAGACTGAATCCCCTCGCAGCTCTTAACATTTATTGGGACCTCGGCATAAGCGCAAATGAAATTGTAGATCATTTTGTGAATGTAATTGACGTTTGCAATTGTAAAATTAAAATATAATATAAAACTCTAAAGTTAAAATTGTCATAAAATTTCTGATGTAATTTAAATATGATATGATTTTGTGGTTTTTTATGCACTTACATTTTTTACAATCCTAATAAAGTACCGATATTTAAATTATTTTTTATTACTTAGGAAACTTCTCAATAATATATTATAACTGTATCACACATTAGGTTATTGTATTGTAAACCAATTAACTATACCTAATCATAAAATAATTGATTATTAGCCACACACACAAACACTTAGAAAAATCCTGCATACGGCCCTGCTCTCTGATAATTGGTAATAGTAGTTAGTGAGGCCATTGTATCTTGACAGATAACTTAAATATCCCACCTCACTGCCGATTAATCAGAGAATCATGTACACAATTAAGTTTGAACCAGGGATCACATCAAAATACTTTTCTATTCATTCTTCACTTAAGAATTACTATAAAATAATTGTTATTTAAAATGTGTTGTGTTTTTAAAAATATTGTAAAGCTGGCATAAATTATTTTATTTTTGTTTTATAATGTAGAACTCTGTGTTGAATAAAATTATTTATTTGATAATATTATATATTCTTTTAGTATTCATTACTATGAGTGTTGTTCGAAGGTATAAAAACAGCAGGCAGCATAATTCTTGCATTTATATGGTTTTACACTGGAATATTGGCTGGGAAGTGGCTTCCTTGTGGGCAGTGCAATTAATATTCTCATATATTCACATTTCAGTACTTGAGCATTGTGTTTGCTTCCCACGCTTTGAATGAAATTATGGACACCAATAAATATCACAAAGTCAAGTTGAACCAACCAGTTAATAAATCATGTGTCACTGTGAACATTGAAACATACATTGATGTGTAACTAAGATAGTGTGTGAATATTGACAAAAGTGAGAGTAGTAAATTATTTGGATTGCATCTCCAGATTTCTTGATAAACAAAAACGTTCATCCAGGCGTTAGTTTTTTTATGGTGTTTAGAATACACCTCTCTAGCTCTTAATTATTGTGTGTGGGTTGTGGGAGACACACCCATCCCTATCTCAATCTAATTTATAGAATAAAATGTATTTATTACCAAATTAATAGAACAAATATGATGTTTAAAAAATTAGTTGTTATAATTAATATAAAACAAAGCCACCTTATTAATTTATTTGTTTCTTCAGTGATGTGTATTTTCACTTTTCTGAATAAAACTATTCATTGTTTCTTTAAAGGTATTAAGCGTGTCCCATTCTAACAGATTATCAGAGGGAAGTGTCCAGCTTTTAATCCTCAATAACGACGCCAGTGCCTAATGGCCAGATAGATCAATAAAATATGTCTTACTATTTACTTACTCTGTGGCATTAGGAATTCGAAAGTTCATTGCAGCATTTACAAAAGTGCACCACATATCAAGGCCATAGCCAGGCTAAACCTCCAAGGTGAAAGTTGGAGGGGCCATGGCCCCTCAACTACCACAGACAAAAAAAAACTTATAATATTTAATGACTCTTGTAGCTAGCTGGAGTTTGTTTTAATGTTTTTGTAATGGTAGGAATACAAATATTTTAGTGCTATCAATTTGTAACATTTAAAAACATACATAGCCCCTCTTTATTCCAAGGACAAAAATGTATATTGAGCACGTCCTAAATAGGCATAAGTGACTGTGACCACTGCCCCATTAAAATAGTTTTCCTCCCCTGGAAAAAATTTACCCCTACCTACCTTTTCTAGATTTATTTCACTCCATCTTTATATTTTCAAATATAGTATGTTAAACAAAAAAAAAGCTTTTAAAAGCATAAAATTAAAACTATATCAGGCAAAGATCGTTTAAATATCTTCTAGGGGGCACCTATATCCCAAATGCGACCTGATTTTAAACACCTCTGTGTTCCGTATATATTTGTGTATGTTTGTGTGCTGAGTGACATCACAACCTCGGCCAATCAGATGTATTTTGCCATCTGGCGCTAACTTCTGTTTTCTTTACATTAAGTTATATGAACTTCAATCGATTGTTTTTTTTATTAATATAAATGGCCTAGCCTAACCTCTGTGCACAACTAGATAAGGTATCTAAAAATACTTCCGTTTGGGGCTCACTCGAAAAACAATGTAAATTTAATTTTATATTTTGAATCTTAAAATTATCTTAATTTAAGTGGTGCCTTTACTATTAAATCACCTGCCTCCGTGGCGTAGTTGGCTAACGCGCTTGTCGTGTTGAGCTCTACCGCTGAGGACAGGGAGATCGAGGTTCGAATCTCGGTCGGGTGAACTGTTTTGTTTTTTTTCCTAAATGGTTTTCCACTCTCCCTCCACGCAAATGCGGGTTCACTTCCTCTAATTAAACCTCCCCCATTCCTAATCCTTCCTAATCCATTAGAGTAATTAGTACTTAAAGCGTATAACCCGAACGGGTAGTAAGACGCGGTGCTAAACATTATTATTATTTACTATTAAATCAAACTTGATTTTTATTTGATTCCAATTTTACTGTCATAAATATCATGATAGACCCACTTTTCAGTAACAGAATAAAAAAGATTTAGAGTTAAACAAACACATCATTTATGTATCGATTATAACCAAATTGAGATCAAGTAAAACGACTGGATAATTATTATATACAACTTACACAAAAATTAGATAGCCATAGTTAATTAATTGATTAATAAATTATTAATGGGCATGAATAGAAAGCTGAAATTAGAAAAGGGGTAAGACAAAGGTGCAAAGTATCTCCGGTGTTATTTAACGCTTAGTAAGAATAAGCGCTAACTGAGGTAAAATGAAAAAAAATCATGTCTCCAATATGAAAAAGATGATAAAATATTATCAACACAATACATTTTAAAATAAGGAAAACAGTCCTTAAGGCACATGTTTGGAGCATTGAGCTTGACGAATATGAAATTTGGAACATTAGTGGAACTGAAAGGAAAATATTGGAAGCATTAATTGAAACGTTATGTTACAGAATTATGTTGAAAATATCAAGGATGGTGATGGTATCATATTATATAGAAGTGGTAAGAAAATCAAATGAAGAAAGGAAACTGGAAATGTATGCAGCAAAGAGGAGTTAACATTAAAGGACAAATACTGATACAGTCATGTTAGTTTGACGAAAAAGTGATGGAGAAGGGAGAACATTTATAGGAATCTTTTTTTTCTGTGAAGTCGATCACAATGCTAGCTTGTATATAAAAACATTTTATGACACGCTGATATCGAAAACATTATTTTTATTTTGCATACTGTTGCATTTTTTAGGCATTTTCCCCAATTTTTACTCTTATCGTGCGTTTTATATCACTTTTATATTCAATACCAGTGGCGGCAGATGCAGATGGCATATCAAAACGTATTTTAGAACAATTGAACATAATCCTTAAAGGAAATTGACAAAAACTGATAGCTCAGACATTTGGTGGTGCAAATGTCATGAAAGTCAAAAAAGCAGGAGTTCAAGCAAAAATAAAAGCAGTTTATAGTAATGCACATTTCATTCACGGTTATGCACATCAAATTAATTTAATAATGAGAAATGGAGCACGTATTACACAAAACGCAATAATTTTTCTCTCTACCATTCTAGCTAATCCAATATTCTTCTCAAGATCACTACAATGTGTGTCAATTCTCAAGAAACATATGGACGTCAGCATTCCACGTCCATCCTCTACAAGGTAAAATTTCAACATAAACCAAGTTCATGAAAATTTGCATGCTTTAAAAAACTTCCTTACTGAAATTCAGTCAACATCAAATGCAGATCAAACCATTGCAGAAGCAACAGGAATTTTAAAATACCTGAATGATATTAATTTTAAGTTTTAGTTAGAGCTTTTTCATCAGATTATGCCTCATGTTGAAATAATTTACAACCAAATGCAATCTCGAGAAATTAGTGTGTTTAAAGTTAATGAATATATAACAAATTTCAAAACTGCTATTTTAGAATTGAGAAACTCCAAGTACTGTGAGAATACTTCATAAATACTCATGGCAGAAGCTAAGGAAGTGTGTGACTATATATGTGTTGATATAATGGACAGATATTCTTCCACTAAACACTTAGTAGCTGCTAAATTGGTCAACAAGAATTGCTTCACTAGATTTAAGAATGAACATCCCACAAAAGAGATAGTACTGACCACTGAAGCTTATCCCATGATTGACAAAGAAAAGCTTTAAACTGAACTAAAAGTATTCTATTGTAGGATTGATATTCACGAATATTGCAAATTAATTGAGCTGCTGAAATGTATACTAGAAAATAATCTAGATGGTGTTTTTAGTGAAATTACGAAACTGATAAAAATCCTCTTGACAATTCCCATGACTACATCAGAGGCAGAGCACTGCTTTTCAACATTGAAAAATGGAGAGGGAGTGGTACTCCCCTAGCAGTGGCAACGTTCACTTGTCCTTGAACTGGTCCACACATGTGTACATGTTGTTTTTGCCACTGCGCAACCCCCAAGAGTTTCATGTTAAACCTGCTGTACTTTCATGTATTTGAGTATTTCTAAGTGAGTAGGATGCCGAAAATCAAACCATCTCAACTCTACCATTTACGACAGTTAACGAGTTTGTTAAAATTGTTTTTTCCACAGACTGGAGAGTATTATTTTGTAAATTGTGTGAGTCGATAATTTCAGCAGAAAAAGGTTTTTCTGTTACTCAGAATATCGGTCGTGGGAAACACAAGCGTGCTTTAAAACGAGCAGCAACAAACAAATTAACTCACTGATTGGTGCTCCAAAGTGCTTCAACCTCGTAAACAAAACCATCTCCTTTTAATCAAGGGTTGTGCGAAGTATTGTTGTCAGCTATATTCTACTCGGAAAAGTAAATCATCCTAAATTTCGCGAGTTTTTATAAAGACACACGAATAATTCTATACCAGATGAATCTACTCTGCGTAAAAGCTACATGAGCTTGTGCTATGAGAAAACGCTAGATAAAATAAGAAGCAGTGTGTGCGGGGAAAAATCTGGGTATCAATTGATGAGACAATAGATGTAGAAGGCCGCTATGTAGGTAGCGTAGTTATTGGAACTCTTGAACTGAAGGAATATTGTTGGTCAAACATTTCTCTTGAATACGGAAATCTTGGGTAAACTCAACCACTCCACAATCATCAAGTTGTTTGATAAATCCATCTTTCTGCTTTGGCCTAACGCATAAGCATGATGATGATCTTCTTTTGGTAAGTGATACTACGCCGTATATGTTCACAGCAGCAACTGGAATTAAAGCATTATATTCTAAGGTGATTCACGTTGCATGTGTCGCTCATGCAGTTCACCGAGTTGCTGAAGAGGTGAGAAAGAACTTTGGAAATGTTGAACAACTAGTGTCAAACGTTGAAAAGTATTCTTGAAAGCGCCATCAGAGTATTTGATTTCAAACGGTGGCACCTGATGGATCCTTACCACCTCAGCTAATAATTACACGATGGCGCACATGGCTTCATGCGTGTTTCTATTATTGTGACCATATTCATGTTTTGAAAACAGCCGTGAACATATTTGACAGTAAAGAGGGCATGTCTTATCAATATTGCACAAGATATGCTCTCAGAACGCAAAATTGAAGAAAACTTAGCATATATCAAGGTTAATTTCGGTATTTTGACCGTAACCATAACAAACCTAGAAAAAAAAGGTGTGTCATTGTCTGAAGCTACTGCTCTTATCACAAGTGCAAGTGAAACGCCACCTGATCCAGCTGTGATGTCTAAACTGCTAAGCAGTTTGCCATCAAGATTCTTGGCATTTACCGTGGCATAGTAGTGCACAGCAAAAGATGAGTGAAAAAAGGAGAATTTAATCGCAAGGATAATTCTTGAGGACAAAATATTTACATCAATGGAAGACGAGTCTTCATCACTTGCGTTGCAGGTAAAAGCCCTGCAGCTAAAACTAGATAAATAAGAAAAAAATGTCATCCAATTACCAGAAGGTGAATGATTCCAAGTGTAGCCTCACCCTTATTCTCCCAAGAATACAGGCGGGTACACAATGTAAACACAAAAATACCGAAAAACAAACAATAATTGCAAAGGAGCCAATAGGATAGCATATGACAAATAGGCCGTACTCCGTTATATAGGTCATTCTGCTTCAATTAACCCACTTTACAAATATTATTTGGAGGACTCAAAATTTAGCCAAAATCAGGGGTAGAGGACGTGACAGTTTATTTATATAGGTTCAATATCGGAATACTATACGAGAAGATAGACAATTAACATAAGATTTTAAATAGCTTATTTTGATAAACAGTAGATAAGTGATATAACCAAAAATTGTTTAAGTTAAACAGAGATAAATTCATGAATATAAATGTATATAAGGATAATACAAATTGTTTACTTTTAACAATCCCTCGTGATTTAAGAGGTGAAATATAAATACATATAGAATATTATAAATATGACAACACTGGGTCTCACTCAACATCCCACGCTAACTATAAATATATATCAACTATTAGAAAAGTTATAACAATGGGTTTGTACAATCACCCCAGATTTGAATACTAATTTGAATATAAATGTATAACATTAGAAAACTGGTTTATAACAAGTATAGAAATAGTCTTTCTTGTCAACAAAAATACAAGTTATCACAATACAACATTTTTACCAAAAGGGAAAAAGTCCCAAAACATTAAAGAGTAATAATCTAACTTTACAGCCAGATGGGCTCTAAGTTTCATATTTTTCCTAAACCTAACATTTATAAAACCTTGACATCTTACACCGCACAGGGTATACATTTCGTGTAATAATAGTACACTCAAAATGTAACAAAGGAATTATCATTTTCCTATCCTTGACATCAGATCGAGAATACGTATCTAAACTCCTGAGTTCAAAAATAGAACTTTGCATTTATTTTGCCAACTTAACAACTTGCAAATATGATTTACTATACCTAAACCAATTTCTAATCAAATCAAAGTTTGATATACTATCCCTGACCATCTTTATGTAATTTAAATTAACTAATAATATTTATGGCCGAAAAGGAATTTTGACAGTATAAAAGCCGAAACGTAATTTATACCTTATGATCATCCTCGACACCAAGATGTGTCCAAGGATGGTATACTGACAAGAGTGGTATACCAATACAAGTTACATGAATATATATATACGTTTGATATTCAGGCTCGGAAAGGGGGAAAAGGGGATGACAAAACAGAGGTGAACACACACAAGGAGGAGAGTGTAAGGGGTAACTAGACGGACGTTGAAAGTTCGAGCATGTGGTGGATGGAGATCGAACAATAGTTTCCTGGCCACATCACCGCTTATTTACGGAAGTACGTCACGTTTTCCCAGCATGCCTCACGCTAATTCCTGGTGCGAGCCTACACACTGCTCGCTCGGTTAGTCTGATGTTAATATTGTGCGCTGCATGTTGTGCGTGATGTATACCGGGGAGGGGCCACTGATGAATACGGCTTGGTGAGTTGAATCGTGTTTGTTATTCAGTCTTGTAGGTTTTCACTATTTTTTGTAGTTTTATGCCAATAAACGCTGCACGAGGACAAGCGGAAGAAAAATTCCAAGAGTATTGAAGAGTTGAAAAGAAAACATCCTTGTAAGTACTGCAACGAGATTGGTCACTGGTATCGTGAATGTGAAAAGCGAATAGCAGATGAAGAAAAAGGTAGGAAAATGAGTGATTATTCTGCATCTGCATATAAGTGTGACATTTCAGCTTTCTTCTCAGAAAAAACAGACGAGGACAAATCTGTGTGGTTGGCAGACACAGGTGCAAGCCTCCACATGACTTTCCGTGCGATTTTTTCAGTGAACTCAGACCGGTTGGTAAGATAAAGTTAGTTCAAATAGCAAGCAGCATGGTGTTACCTATAGCAGGTATTGGCACAATATATTTTCTTGCAGAAGCGCATGGAAAGTAGGTCAACCTGAAATTGACCCATGTGCTTTTAGTTCCGGATTTGAAACGAAGTTTATTTGAATGGGAGTGATCAATGACAAAAATGTCTCATTTCACAGTTACCATAATCACTATCAGGTCCGAGGAAGAAGTGATGCTTTATCAGCGAAAGGGGTGCGTCATGGATCGCTGTTCCGGATGCTTTTTGAGGTACAAGTTTCTTCAAAGTGTAATGTTGCAGAAGTTAACTCCCTGAAGCTGTGGTACGAGAGGTTGTGTTACATTAATGTCAGTTCAATTAATGCAACGGAAAAATCTAATGGTTTAGTAATCAAAGACAAATCCAAGTTTTTCTGTGAAGCGTGTGCTATGAGAAAGCATGCTCGCAAACCACACCTATCAAGCAAGAGACCGAAAGCTGATTATCCCGGTGGAAAGATTCATTCGGATGTCTGCGGTCCAGTTAATCTGCGGTCCCCAGGTGGTTCAAAGTACTTCTTATTGTGTAAGGATGAATACTCGGGATACCACTCTGTATTTTTCATTCGTCACAAACATGAAGTGTTTGCAAAGTTCAAAGATTATGAAGCTTTTGTGACAAAGCATTTCGGCAACAACATAAAAATTCTAAATACAGATAATGGCAGAGAGTACCTGTCAAATGAATTCAATGATTTTCTGAAAAGCAAAAGAATTGTCCATGGCTAGAATGGTCGTGCTGATCGTTAAATTCGTACCCTTTGTGAAATTGTCAGATCTATGTTACTTGCCAGAAACCTTCCATAAGAATTATGGGCTGAAGCTGTTCAAACAGCTGTGTATGTTTTGAATCGAACCATCTTAAAACAATCTGTTGGAATGACTTCCTACGAGAGGTGGTTTAATAAAAAGCCAGAAACCAAACATGTGCGAATATTTGGTTGTAATGCATACATGCAAATACCCAAGGAGACATGCAAAAAGTTTGATTCAAAGAGCAAGAAAATGACTTTTGTTGGCTTTCAGGGAGATTCAAGGAATTATCGACTATGGGATCCTATGAGTCGAAAAATACATGTCAGCTGTGAGGTAATCTTCAATGAGAGAGCTTAAATGGCAGAGCAAGGTTTTCATAAAAATGAGGATAAACTTGATTTTTGTTATTAAAATCAACCATACCCAGAAAATGATGTAAACCCACTACCAGTAGCTCAGGTGGAACTTGACTTTGATCTTCAAGGTCATTCAGACTTAGAAGCAGCAGTGGAGCTAATATCAGTAGTCCAGCAGCAATCATATGAACGAGTAGAACCACAACTGGAAGAGATTCAACTAGCATCAGGTTCAGGAAGACAACTTCGTGATCGAGACCTGCTGCGCAGACTAAATCGCTGCAATTATTCTGCACTAGTTGTGGATATCGTGCCTACTACCAAGAGGCTCTCATGAGTGCTGAAGCTAAAAAATGGTTACTCGCTACGAATGACGAAAAAGTGCGCTTCAACAAAACGAAACGTGGCAACTTGTGAAGCTCTCATAAAGGTTGTAAGTAGGTATTCAATAAGAAATCAAATACAAGTGGGGGTTTTAGATACAAGGCCAGACTTGTTGCAAAGGGTTTGCCCAGCGAGAAGGTGTCAATTATTTTGAGACTTTTGCGCCTGTAGTTCGTTATGAATCAATTCGATTGCTTCTAGCCATCGTAGCGGGAGAAGATCTTGAAATTGCCCAATTTGATGTGAAAACTGCTTTTCTTTATGGTGAATTGAAAGAAGAGATCTATATGCAGCAACCCCCCGAATTTGAAGACAAAGCACATCCTGAAGCAGTATGTAGACTTTAAAAGAGCCTGTATGGACTCAAGAAAGCCTCACGTTGCTGGAACATACAATTCATGAAATTTTTAGAAAAATTTGTTTTCCAAAAAACTGAGTGTGACCATTGCGTGTTTTCTGGCAAGGTCAAAGAAGCAACTGTATAGATAGCTCTCCCGCTGTTGATGATGAACTGTTGATTTCAGCTTCTCAAGAAGCAATTTATGAAGTTATACAAAATTTGGAACAGTGTTGTCAAATCACAATTGGTGACTCTAAGCATTTCATCGGCCTTGAAATTGAAGAAAATCGGGAAAAACGCACTATAAAAATTAGTCAGAGTGCATACACCCAGAAAATTCTACGAAGATTCTGCATGGAAGATGCGAAGCCGTCAACTGTTCCAGCTGAACCTGGCTTACACCAATGTTCAAGAGTTCAAGAGATGAAGAAGAAATGAAGAAACTGCAATATGTCCCATCCCGTGAGGCAATTGGTTCTCTTCTTTACGCTGGAAAAGTCAGTCGTCCTAATATTGAATATGCAGTTAATCAAGCCAGTCAGTTTTTAGCTAACTGTGGGCATGATCACTGGCAAACGGTTAAGAGGATTCTCCGTTATTTAAGGGGGACAATGGATTATGAGATTGTTTATGGATACAGTGGAAGTAACGTTACATTGAGAGGTTTTACGGATACAGATTATGCTGGTAATGTAGATACCCGAAAATCAACAAGTGGATTTGTATTTTTGTTTAATGGGGGTGCTATCTCTTGGTCCTCTGAGTGACAAAATGTAGTTGCACTTTCAACAACAGAAGCTGAGTACATTACATTATCTAATGGAACAAAGGATGCTATATGGCTACGTAGAATTATTTGTGAATTGGGTTTGGAATGTGATAAGGTCCCAATGTACGTAGATAACCAATCAGCAATTAAATTGACAAATAACCCTGCGTACCACCGAAAAACTAAGCATATTTATGTTCGTTTCCTCTTTGTACAGGATGCCAATGAACGTGGTGACATTGATATAATATATATTAAATCCAAAGCACAACTTGCAGATGTTCTTACAAAGCCTATGCTAAAGCATAAGTTAAATTACTTGCGAAGCAAGGTTGGTTTGAGAGGTAGATCTAATTAAGTGGGAGTGTTGACATTATTTTGTTCTTGACTATTATGAGACATATGTAGCTGTTGTCCCGTCTCTGGTCTCTTGTGTTGTTGCGTATGCACGTTTTTTTTTCTTTCTTCAGTTGCGTTTAACAGACGTGTAATGTTTGCCAGTGTGTTTGTGTTCTCCAAAGTGATTAATTAATTTCAGTAGTTTTTCGACAAAATTCAATCAGTAATATATACTCATTTAATGGCTGATAAAATAAATAACAGTACAGTGAATAAATAAAAGCTGGTATGCTTATATTTCAATAGTAATAACTCAACCGTGTTTGGTTGGGTTGGTTTTGAAATTGGGCCAAGATTTATCCATAGAAGAGGACGAAAATTGAATTGAAGGGATGGCAAGGCACCCTTCAATTTTTTGCATATCTTCGCTAGTGTACCGGGACCAACATGTGAAGGACAACACATGGAAAGGGCTTTCAGGAATAGTGGGTCGATCAAATTAGTATTTTTTTTTTATCAACACTATACCAAAATAACATGGAACATGAAATAAAACACAATTGATAAACTCTGATAACTGAGGAACGATCTGTATTGCATATAAAATTACCCATGACTGACAACCAAGACACATTTAGAGAAACGTACCCCATGTTTGCGACTCACCACCCCACGTCTGCGGTCGCGCCGAGGGAATCCTACCTTTAGAGCGCACATTGTTCCGAATGTAGGAGGAAGTCCACCAACCCAACCTTGATATTATACTAGAGCTGATATAGTGATGAAAGTAATCAATGTACCACAGTAAAACTGGTTACATACATTATAATTGAAAAAGAACATAGTTTAAACAACATATAGATTTATTAATAGAAAAAACCATAGTTAAGAAAGCAATGGTTTACAATAAGATAGTTGCAATTTAGTATGGATTTTAATCCAATCAGTTAGGCTTGAGAATTGAGACTGTGGCTACAAGGGCTGCGTAGTCGCCAGGCCACAGGTAGAAGTATTTATAAAAAGTAGAACAATTAAATAATTACTAATAGAAAAATATATGACAAGATATACATGTAACTTTAAAACAGGCTGTGCTTGATAGGGCCTTCAAAATATTATCCATTAAACACTTAGGATAACCAGCTGTTGATAACAGCAGTCGATGGCTAAGAAACAGGTGTCAACCAAAAGTACTATGGCTGGTCACATTCCCCTTTGGTACTGCCAGGGCATTCAATAGTACATACAATTCTAAAGGCAATAGCTTTAAGAACAACACAAACCATAGAAATCGATCGAGAGGCAAAATTAAAGAGTATTATTTGCGTGGACCCCACTATGACTCTAGTGCAGTTCCCTGGGTTGCGCACCGAAACTAATACTGCACGTGAAGCGTGATTACTTGACCAACCCAAAACACTTATTTCTATCAACTGAATTGTAATAAGTTAAACCAACAAACAACCTGGGGGTAGCCATCCATAAACTGGACTGAAGCTCACAAATTCTGATTCAAAATATATAAAAGAAACTAGTGGAATTTTATAAGTCCCTAATTAAGACATAATAACTTTCTACGCCGTAGGATTATAATGTAAAGACATAAAGGTCCATATGTATATATCAACATAGTCTACCGGACTGTATTACAATATTTAAAAAAACAAGCAATATAAGAGACTCGTCCCGCATTCTAAAGGACACAATATTTAATCAATAAAACAAAGCATTGAGTTAGCAAGTCAACAAGACTTGATGTTGATTAACGGTCAACTAGACCTACTATTAATTCGAAAGAAAATATTCTCCGTTATTATACAAAAAACTAAAAGGGTGCAAACAGATATAACTCATCTTTATAGGTAACAAAAATAATATTCTAAGTCCTAAGGACTCGTCGATTACTGTAGAATACTTAATACATCGAAGTATGTGGTTCCATCCATAGCTGCGGTGAATTCCACGGCCGAGACTTCATAGGCGGTGTTTTGAACATCGTCATCCTGTCTAAGGTTGCGGTGTATCCGATGCCTCCATCTTCATAGTCGACGTAACGAACTTGGAGTCCTTCCTTCAATGCAGGGATACAGTAAACTGGCTATATTGAGAGCTGGGACACGGGCCTTTATATAGTTCCCAACCTGATACGACTTGAAGAAAGCAGAAAGGATAATAAACACAAGAACATAGAAAGGAGAACTACGGACGAAGGCGGGCAGAAAAAGAGAATTAATAAGAAAAATTCACTCGTGGGGAGAGGCAGGAAGAAGCTTCCTTGGTTTACCACCAGGGTCGTTTATTAGCAGCAGGTCTTTGCGTCGATGCTCATACGCATTTCTTCTCTTAAACAGATCTAGTTATGATAGCACGTGTTGCGGCCATCATTGAATAGTTTTATTGAGCTACACATGTGGGATAATCGAATCAACAGACACCCTGAAGATGTGAGTACTCACCAAGGCATATTATATGGAAATATATCTGTTTTAATTATGTTATTCAGGATCTATTATTATTTTAATAAGAATTGGTGATATAGATGTAGTTTACTATATTTTCTTGTTAACGGCATGGCAACCGTATGTGATTTTTATCGATTTTTATCCGACATCATCCAATGGGGAAAAGCAATGAGTTAAGGTATTTTTATTCATAACTAGGATCATATTAATACTCTTCTTTGATATCTACTGCCGTATTTAACAAAAGCCAGTATTTTTGACCAACCACGTGTTTGAATGTTTGAAGGTAGGGAGAAACGTACATTTATTAGACTGCATCTTCAGAGTAGATTCAATTCAATATGCGAATATAGTTTATTTCTTGCATAAATTATTGAATTTTTTAATTGTAGATGTCCAATCTAACTGATTGACATGCTACATCAATTCTAAATTGTAGATGTATTTGTCACTTCTTATATTAGATAAGAGGTACATTTACAACTTTATTAAATTAAGGTTTGGGAAGAATGAAACATAAGAGAAATATACAAGTTCAACAAATTAGTTTATTTAAATTTAAACAAGTCAATTGAATTACTTAAGGTTTAAATAGATCTTAGATCAAACAACCCTTTGCTTAATTAAGATAAATCAGTAACCATAGTCTTATACATCCCAATAGGGAACAATATTGAAGTAAACACCTAGATAATTAGGAATCAACAGAAGAAAGGTTGATTCTATTGTAGAGTTTAGTAACGCTACTAATTAGAACTAATGCACATCCTGCTACGATGTAGCGTCTGCCTTAGCACAGTGGCAATATAAATAGGAAGCCAATATTAATCTAATATTAAGCAACAATACATAATTATCCAGCCTAGCGATTACTAGACTTAGACCTGAAAGGTGTATATATATATATATATGTATGTGTGTGTGTGTGTGAATTATAGTTGAATAATAGTTTATGCAAATCAAATTCTATTTAAGTCTTAATTTTAAAGAGTTGGTGGTTAGATGAGATAGCTAGCATGAGTTAACTCCATAGAGAGCTACGAAACACAATCTAATCTTCTAGAAGAGGAACTATCAGTTTACAAATAGTAAATGGTGAGCTACCAGGAATATAGGTTGTAAAGATACTATGGTTGGTAGTACTACATAGAGTATTAATAGAATATTAATACTACCAACCAATCTGAGGTACACTATAACTAGTGCCAACAAAAAATGCATTAACTAATAAAAAGGGCGCCTGAAGAGGGTCGGAGACTAAGCACTATCCCGCGGGCCACTACTATGAACTAGTAGTGCTCCCACAGGTTACTCACCGTAAAAAGGTACACTATGAGAAATACTAGGGACTGGTATCAGTCACAGCCCTAATTAAGTCCTAAGAGCTAAGTAAACCGTATTATGGCCTTACAGTTTAGGGTGTCAATAAATTTCCCTAGTTAATAATTCTCATATCTTACGGACATAAAAAACGAACACTGACATACAAAACTATGTCATATGCACCTAGATAAATAGAGCTTAAAGCCCTTCATTCAAAACTACACCATATGGGTACAGAAAAACAAGTCGAAAACTCTGACAAACAAAACTATGTCACATGGACATAGGAAAAGAGTATAAATACTCTAACTCAGATTCTAACATTCAAATACTCATAGTCTAAGAAGAGGCTTCATTTGCAGTGAGGTGGAGAAACCGACGCCTCACACATCATAGCCACCAGTTGCTCTGTCCGCCGATGTTGTTTTACGTCCAAGTTGTTCCTCCGTCGAATTGATCAAATAGAATACAGAATGTGACATCACATTAGCATGCTCTGATGCACCCTAAAGAGGTGCACGAGAGCAAATTCCAACATGTAACGACCAATCGGTCACACCGTGTATGAGCGATCTGTCTCTTTAATGTAGTTAAGACTAACAAAAAAAAGTAATTTAATTCCGGAAGACCAGTTTTAGTTACACTAAAACAGAGACGGGAGTTGAACGTTGGTTTAATAAAAAGATGTACTGTGTAGAGCCTACCTTGAGGGTGTTCTTGACTGGAGATCCAAGAATACCTGGGAGCGATGGTCTTGATCTTCTTGATCCGAGGATGGTCTTTTAACGAATATTAGTTTACGAGAGGAGCTCCCCTAAACACTCGCTTTTAATGAGTACATATTATATATATTAAATAAAAACACACATAGAGAACATTATCAACTTATTATCTATGAAGAGTCGCGCACTAAAATAATTTTCCACAGGGTTTGTTTACGAGTTCGTATTCAAACAAAACCGAGCAAGAGAGGTTCACCGAGTTGTGATAGTGATTGGAATTCACTGCCCAGTGTTTGAGACGGAATAAGTGACACATGTGTGTGGGTTTACTTGGCCGTAGGAGGGTAGAGGGGTGGCTAATTCCAAGAAATCTGCAGTTGAGTAAGGGAGAATAGAGGGGGAAATAACCATGTGAGACTAGCGAATAATGAAATATGTAACAAACTAGCGAATCATGAAATATGCAACACACCGTGTGGTTTCCGATACTAAGACAAACAGATTGTTGCATTTCGCGAAGTTTCTGAAACAAAGAATAACATATTATCAATACTAGTGCGGGGAAACAAAAAAATATATTGGGAAACCAAATAAGGGTTTTTAGAGTCACGTGCGGAGACACTACTTTATGGGGGGCTGGGTGAGAGCCTCCCAAACCACTATTGATACTTCTTGGTATCCGAGGAGGGCTTTGACGTAATTTCCAAGCCCCTGGATAAGCGGGTTGGTGGCACCGGAAAGTCTGTTGTAGAAGGACCACGCCTACTTCCGGAAGTGGTCCTTGATGGTAGGCATATCCAGGTCACGATGCAGAGTCACATTTTGAACTTACCACGGTGCGTCCACAATTATCCTCACACACCCGCTCTGGAACGCCTGCATCCTCCTCATATACGTGTCCGTCAGGTGGCCCCAAACGGGACACGCATAGTCCAGAATCGGCCTGAGCAACTGCTTGTACAGTGTCAGACCGTTCCTTGTGGATAGCGCGCTATGCATGTTAAGCAGTGGGCCTAGGATTCCCAGACTTTGCCTCTCCTTATTAATTCTACCGTTCCTTGTGGATAGCGCGCTATGCATGTTAAGCTGTGGGCCTAGGATTCCCAGACTTTGCCTCTCCTTATTAATTCTCTCATTACAGTGTAGTCGCATGGTCAGTTTGATGTCCAGTGTAAGTCCCAGGTACTGTTCGCCCATCTGATCTTCTTTCTGAATAGCTGGAGTGGGGCCGGCCTGTAGAACTTTCTTTTCCATGTGAAGAACAGTGCTGTGCTCTTCTCCACGTTAATACTTGTCCTCCAGGTGGTCAGCCACCCCTCTAACTGCGTCAAGTGCATCTGGAATCGCGTCTCTACCAGCTGCCCTCATCACGACTCCGCTACTAGAGCCGTATCGTCCGCATACAGTGCCAACTTGGTGTCTGGGATTTAGAAATGTCGTTCACATACAGACTGAAGAGCACTGGGCCCACAAGGTAACCCTGAGGCACTCAAGCCCGGATGCTTCTGACTTGGGAGGTAACGTCCCCAAAGGGAGTGGAGAAGGTGCGGTGGGATTGATAAGATTATACAACCTTAACTAAGTAGAAGGGCAGGTTCAGGGAGAGGAGTTTGAAAAGGAGACCTTCGTGCCAAACACAGTAGAAGGCTTTTTCCACGTCGAGAAAGACAGCACCAGTCAGCCTGTTGATGTTGGAGTTCCTTGTGACCTGCTCCACGAGCAGGAAGAATTGGTGAGACGTAGCATGCCCCACCTGAAAGCCGATCTGCTCGTCCACCAAGATGCCCATCTTACGAACATGTTGGGTCAGTCTTGTCAGTAGTAGTCTCTATAAAAACTTACCCAAACAGTTTAGCAAGCTGATCGGTCGATAAGACGAAGCTAGGGCCTGGTATTTACCCGGTTTATGAAAGAAGAGAATATTGGCGTGCTTCCAGAGCTCGGGGAAGTGACTCAAAAACAGGATGGCGTTGAATGACTTCACGAGGAAGTTAATCGCCTCCAAGGGCTACTTTCTGGGGACCGCATTATTGATATCGTCACATCCGGAGGCCTTGTTTAATCTTAGAGTGGCTAACGCCTATAATTTGTGTTTTGTGAATTTAAAATAAAATATATTTGTTATTAAAATAAAAAGAAATATTATCTAATGGTATGGAAATGTACATTAAGTTACTGTAGAAACATTGTACAATAATGTAGGTAAAGTGATTGATAGTATAGGAAGCCAACCTAAAAAGATAGTTAGGTTAGGCCTAGATAGAAACAAACTTCTATCTTCATGTCTTTATTTCTTTTCTTAAACCTTCTACACTGATCAAATATCACTTCTTCACTCTTCCAAAGTTACACAGAGTGTTAAATTTTCGGAAATATTTCTTTTTAATATGAAGATACATTTAAAACACAAAGAAAGACAACGTTGTGTTTTGTGTATTTAAATGTGTTATCATATAAATAAGGAATATTTCCGAAAATTTAAAACAATGTGGAAGTGTGAAGAAGTGAGAATTGGGAATTGTAAAAAGTTTGAGAAGAGAAGAAATGAAGTGTGAATAGAGAAGTGTGTTTGTTTTCATCCAAGCCTAACCTAACTATCTTTTCAGTTTAGCTTCCTTCATTATATTTACTTTACATTAATATAATAATTGTTATATAGTACCAATTTGTCTAAAATGGTTTTAAAAAGAAATATTATTTTTGTTTATCTCGTCTATAATGTGTTGATTGTTCGTTGGATTTTGAATTTGATTTTACTCTGTACACTGTCCTATTCTTAAAGCTGGACTTAGTAATTTTAAATATAGGTATTGTGTATTTTTTCTAATTATTAATGATTTATTTTTGTCACATTTTTAAATTAAAAAAATAGGTTGACAATGCAAGATAATTTCTCACCTTGACCTTTTACAATTAACTTTCTATCAATTAGTGTTTTTAATGACAGAAAAATCTGTGTTAGTTTGGTTTCTTATGTCTGAAACGGCTATTTGATCAAAACTGACCAAAGTGAAATTATCTTGTCCAAGCATTCTAAAAATGAAAATAAAAAAATCCATAAATATAAAGTATCATAATATAATGATCCACCGAAAATGGTTTCCAAAAGTTTCTGGACTGGAGGAGAGCAGCACCTTTGCTCTACTTGGAAGAATAATATGATACAACAAATTTAACGAAGAGCTTTCAAATCTTTCTTGTTATTTAATCCATGTCGATACTTTGCAGTAGGGATGTTCGATTCATGGGCTTTGAATCGATTCTCTGGATCGATCTAGATCAAGAGGTGTATCAATTCAGGCAAAAGATCGAGTGCATCAAATTGATTTTTTAAAGATCGATCTAACAATTCAATTAAATAAAGTTTACTATAATTGACTATACTAACCAAAAGTGGTGCAGCTAGAAATTTTCACCGCATGTTGGTAGGGTAGGGGAAGGGCCAGAAAAACTAAATCATGAGGAGGGGCGGGAGGAGGCGTCAAAATGTGTTGATGGGAGGGGGTAGCAAAAATGTGTCGAGGGGGGGTGGCGTAAAAAATTAATCGAGNAACCAGATAGGGGTAAAAAAGAGAGAAGTTATGGGGGGGATGGGTTGGGGTGTAAAAATGTTTTTAGGGGGGGGGGGGGGGAGGCTGCAAAAATGTATGACTTATTAAATGCCTCTGGAAGTTAATTACTTTATTTTTGTGGTAACCCACAAAGGTCAGTGATTTAAATAATTTGTGAGGTCTTACACACAATGTACACTTTTTTCTGTTCTTTTTTCCAATATGTAAATTTAGACCACTTTAGTGGTAGACATTCACATTGAAGAGCACTTTAAAGGTTTTACTCAAAGAGAAGAATCAGTGGTGGTGGAAAACCATATTTTTGTAAGGGGAAGGAGACATTTAGTAAAATTATGTATTAAATAAATAATGTTTTTGCCCTCCAACTAAAAGGGGAAATTGGGGATCCAGGAGCTTCCAGAAGATTCTTAAGAAAATCAAGCTCTATATTGGAGACAAACCAGAACCTTAACTACTAGATCCCAGAGAAGGGCGCACTTATTTTCTTTCCTCAGTCACAGCGAATTAATTTTTCATAAACTGTGAAATCAGTACACCTTATTTGTTTGAATTAATTGTTCGAGAACCAGTGATTGAACTAAAGCTAAACACACTTGTTGGCATTCATCTGGAGGAAACCTCATAACTTTTTGTGAGAGGGTGTGTGTCAAAAGTTCGGAATTACTAGCTTGGTAGAAGTGTAGATTGTAGATGTGAGCATTCTATAACTACTATAACTCCATGGGGGAAATGAGTTTTTTTACAAAATGCTTTCAAACTATTGACTTGTTTGCCAACATATCACCATAAATATTTTATTATTATTATTATTATTATTATCACCGCGTCTTACTACCCATTCGGGTTATACGCACTTACGCTAATGTGTAATGGTAGGGTGATTATAAGAGGAAATGAAGGACCTACAGTTTAACGTGGAATCCGAACCACGGTGGAGGCCTGGCACTCCACACATTCACAAGTTGTGGTTAATACACGTCTTGTCAGAGGTGAAGGAAGGGTTTGGAAATGTGCCGGGACCGAGGATTGAACCCCGGCCGCCAGCACAGAAGTCATAAATATATTACAGAATAAAAACGTGATGTTATCATTTACAGAGCCTAGACGTAAAAAATGAGCAAATCATTTGATTATTCTCTTCCCTTTACTTTACTAACTGAAGCTAAATAATAACTAATTCATAGCCCAAGATTGCAAGACTTGGTTTCGAAATTTTCCTAGTACTGATAGTCAAAGAAAACATTTCTTTAGCCAACAAAATTAAATTTTTCTGAATCTATTCGAAGTTTTGATTTCTTTCGATTTCTCGAGTTGAGCTTTTTGAAATAACTAGAAAAGGTATTAAGGAATCAATACGTGAGCCAGATCGAGGCCTTTGAATCGATCCAAAAAATCGACTAATCGAGGGCAAAGACTCGATTTTAGAAAAGATCGATCCAAGATCGAACATCCCTACTATGCAGAAAAGAATAATTATTTCAACCAATTTTTATAATTTCTTTGAGTCAGAATTTTTTTTATAAGACTTTTAAAAATACTTTTAATAATGATGTGTAACCTTTTATTTTAAAAATATTGTGACCCAACCTAATGTATATAATCAAGGTCATAATACGGAGTGTGTGTACCATACATAGTCGTATGCTAAAATTATTTAAAAGATATTATTTGGAAATTAATAAAGCTCAATGCGAGTAGACCTACCATGTTAAGCAATAAACTTAAACATGTGTCTTAAATTTTTCTAGATTTGAGTTGAAATAGTCTTACTCTTAGATTTTCTATGCCTATTAAAAGTTTAGGTAAGTCATCTTAATCAATTGTTTTAATAATTTTTAAATATAATTTTATCATTTCAATATTATTTACATTCTAAACAAAACAATAATGAATTAATCCATACTGTACACACATAGGTAATATAGAACAAGCCACTAAATACATATTTAATTTCATATGGTTGAGTAAGAAATTTCTTAAATGATAAAAACTACATATTTTATTTAGCCTACCATTTAGATTTGGAGAAAACTATGAACTTGCTTACTATTGGTTCACATTTAAACTAACAGAGCTGTAAAGTTAAATCTCTTACTAAACTATACTATGGTGCATAAGACCTGGGCTGTATCCGAATAGTGTACTTATGCACTGTTGCATTGGCTCGTGGCGTTGATAGGTGCATTGGCAATCACGTGACCAAGTGTAGATCTGTCCGAATAGTCGCGGACTAGACCGATGCAGTCTTCTCGAGTTCTTGGTAATCATAGATACAAAAGCTACAAGCCATGCGGCTTTCTTGCGGCGTTTGTGTGGTGTTTGACTGGCAATTGTTTTAGTATTATCTTTTCATCTGCTTGAGCACCGACTTACACAAATATTTCCTTTTCATTAGAGCTAATAGAGGGCTTTTACATAGTTTCTAAGTTATTCGGTAAGAAGCAGCACTGCGGGCCCAAGTGTGTTGGCGTTCAAATAGTTTGATGCAGTCTTCACTATGAAAACCGCGAGAAGTGTAAAATTTTGAAGACTGCATTTAATTCAAGTGTACTTGACCATTCGGACACAACCCTGGAATGACAGTTTTTTTTATAGGAAGTTGTCTTAGCTTATTTATAGCCTTTATTAACTTACTGGTTGTTTTGGAGTGAAATATAGGTAATGTTATGGATTGTAATTGTTAAACTCTTGATATGCTTAAACTATTTTGAAAAATCGGTCTACCGGTACCCCTTGGACGTAAAAATACTTAATATTGCTTCACTTGCAATTAACAAAAATTGACACAATAATATAGGGGTGTGCGAAGCTTTGAAATATCTAAGCTGAAGGTAAATCTCCTCGAAGACAAACAATAACTTTCACACCTTTGAAAAATTTCAAAGGAGGAAGAAAACTGGGTCATTCTCTGTTAACTGATCCAATATTTATTTAAACACTTTTAAACCTCTTGGATTTTTTTCAAATTTGGTTCACCTAATGGACATCCATATATTCATTACTTACCTAGTTTTGAACAGTTTTTAATCTCAAGATCATGACATAATACTTTTGGTCTTGAATTTCTCAAAAAATTTATTTTTAAAAACCCTGAAAAAGAATCACGTGTGCATTAACGTCTAGCGCAACACTTGAGTACTAAGTCTGACTATGAAACTGGCCCATTACATTCTGGTCTAGATAGGCTTGCCCTCTATTTGGTATTGAGCCTCACTTGAGGTGCACTAAGTCTGATTATGGTTCTGGACCTAAGTAAATTATGGTATTAGGTAAGTTAACTTTATTTGTAGAAACTCAATTTACTTACTTAAGATTATTATTTTTTACTATTATAGTATGTCCGGGAAAATGAGTGTGATATTTGTATTCCCTTTAAAATATGGGTCTATGTGGCATACTTCTGCCACAGTTTCTATTTTGGAGAGTGATTTTTAATGTCCCTAAGAAGACAAAAAATCAAGCTATTACAACTGCGTCGGCTTACACAGTTCATATTTTTGCTAAGCCTAATGCCTTTAATAAATATATATGGAAACAATGGCCATTGCTGTCGAACTGTATACATTCCTGTTTGAAGATGTTTTGATATGAAACTAGTTTAATACAGGCAACCAATTCTTGAACTCATTAATTTGTTAAATACATACAAGGGGTGGTGGATTTTAAGTAAGGACCGTTTTGCAATAAAATAGAAACTACTACATATTTTTGGGTAGTTCTTTTTTTATCTCATTTTACATATCTTAAACTACTTTTTAAAATGGTTTCTGTTATTTAAACACTTGTTGTATCGTGATATAAGTTTTTGTAGACCCTCATCATAGAAGACTGCCGACAATTAAAATAGGAAAATTATTTTTTGAATATTTTAATGCAATAAAAAATAATAACTATACAATAACTGATTTGAATAATTTTAATTTTGTTAAATTCAAAATTAAGCAATTTATTTGATAAACAACGGCACTTTAAATATTATGTATATGTTATTTTTGTAAATGTGTTTTTGTTACCACACTATACATAGAATATGGATCAAACTGGTGACACGTCTGAAAAACCCCAACAAGTTCCTGTCTGTGAGCTTAGTTCAAAGAATGAAACCAAATGTCTGAGCTACCATCCTAACTTTGAAGGTAAGTGATCCAACTCACACAGTCAGGTAACTTGGATATAAACCAAGGTGGATTAAATAGCAAAACTATGTTATTTGTCAGTTAAAGTTGTAATCGCATCTAGATATCATATTCTGTAAATTGAAAAATGACACCTGGCCACAGGAATCTAGCCTGGAACCTTTGGCTTAGTACACCAATGCTCTAACCAGGAGTAGTCTCATGCCCGAGATCATTCTTTCCTGGACAGCTCAGTGGCTAGAGCATTGTTATACTAAGCCAAAGATCCTGGGTTCGATTCACATGTCCAGGTGTCATAAACCCTGACCTTAAAATGTAGTCTGTGCGTTAGACACATCTTCATTACTCCATATTAGAATTAAACTTAACATATTTCATTTAGTTGAACTGTTTAACTTTTTATCTGTCTATATCTTAACCTAAAGCTGAAACCATTTTACTGATTGGGCTAAAACTTGGTAAGTACATATTTAGGCCTTTCATAAGGTTCTCCTGGGGAGTTTTTGGAATTAGATTACCCTAAAATTAAGGGTATCTTACTGAAGGCCAAAAAGAGAAAAACATCTGTTTTTTCAAAATCTGCTTGAAAGATTTTTATTTAATTTTGTATCTAGGCATTGTTTAACATTACAATCAAAATGGAATTTCTCGTTTTCCCATGAAAATGACTTTATGGGCTCGTCAGAGAAGCGGAAATTTCCATTTTTGAGCCTATCGCTGCAACTATTTGAGATACGAAATAACTTAGCATTGTGAAGTTATACTACTATTAAAAATAAAAATATTTTAATATGAAATGTATTTTTATAAAACCAATCATTTCTGGGCTCTGAGAAAACATATTACATTTTTTGTGGAGTACTTTGAAATATGAAATTGATAGTTAATGCTTTTTGATGGACTTAATGTTCCTGTAACATTGTATATTATTTCATCTATGCTCTTTGATGGAATATTTTTAATGCTCTTTGATGGACTTAATATTCCTGTAACATTGTAAATTATTTAATTTATGCTCTTTGATGGAGTGTTTCCTCAACATTGTATTTCATTTCACAATTTTATGAGTTTTTAGTAAATGTCCTTATTTTAAGATAAGAGATAGAGAATGTTTATGGCGTTCACTGTATTATTTATTTTTTAATGTCTATTGGTAAGAGGTCTTAACTGATAACAAAATAATCCCCCTCCACCCATTATTTCACCCCCACCTCTTCGTTGCTGAACATAGCAATGGCAACAATATAGTGCCATCATTTGACAGACTGTTTGTTGCCTCTGTTTTTCTAAGATATCCGGAATTTCCCTAAAATCTAAGCACATTATATAATATCAATTATCACCTTTCAACATCAAACTAGTTCTTTAAAATAAAGACCTGCCAATTCCTAAACCTCGCCAAAAAGGAACCATTGTGGATGACACAAATGATGACAAGCCAAGCCCTGTGGAACAGTACGTTAGTATCCAGACGTGAGCCTTCTATAGTAATTAAGCTGCATCTTATCTCGCAAGGTGAGCTCAATTACTAAGTAAGACACTGGATCTTATCAATGGTTCCTCATGAATTGCTAAGCTGGCACCTGGTCAGTAAGAATACAAATATTTTGATCTTTCATTACTGGCAAAAATATATTGATCAGTATTTTGATTCAGGTGCTTGTGTTCACTACTGTGCAAATATTGGTAGGATAAGTTTAAATCTCAAATTTATTTTCCATGTATGGTAGGACCTCATTAATCCGGACTAATTGGGGCTTGAAATTGTCCAGATTAATGAGAGCCTAGTTTTAAAAATAGCCCATAAAACAAGGCATGGTACCATTAAGATGGCCTATACAAAAGCAAACCATATTTTTTTGTAAATTTTTTATTATAAATGGGAAATAATCCACAGGAAAAAAATTAATATGACATTATTTACAGGATATTGTAGTCCTCTGATGTGACTTTACTTAGAAGATGACACTCTTGGTTCACTCACGTCATATGCCACACTCACGTCATATGCCACACTCACGTCATATGCCACACTCACGTCATATGCCACACTCACGCCATTTGCCACACTCACGTCATATGCCACACTCATGCCATATGCCACACTCATGCCATTTGCAACACTCACGTCATATGCCACACTCACGTCATTTGCCACACTCACGTCATATGCCACACTCATGCCATTTACCACACTCATGCCATCTTGCCACACTCATGCCATCTGCCACACTCATGCCATCTGCCACACTCACGTCATATGCCACACTCAAGTCATATGCCACACTCAAGTCATATGCCACACTCATGTTACTTGCCACACTCATGTTACTTGCCACACTCATGTTACTTGCCACACTCATGTTACTTGCCACAATAATAAAACTTTAAAAATTACTGATCTCTTGTTGTTTTCTTTTAGCACACATTTCTTGCACTAATAATTCAATTAATTGCTAAGCTCTTTCATCAGTGTGTATTAATGTGGGTGGGGCTAATGCTTTAGATTTGGCCAGTCGACCTTATCTCACCTCTGCTCTTTTGGCATATGAAGGAATTAATTTTTGAGGTGGAGACCACCTGAGAGATTTATATTGGTTTAATATAACTACATTCCTCAGTGTTCCACCACCTGAGAGATTATATTGGTTTAATATAACTACATTCCTCAAGTGTTCCACCACCTGAGAGATTATATTGGTTTAATATAACTACATTCCTCATAGTGCTCCACCACCTGAGAGATTGGTTGAATATAACTACATTCGAGCACACAGCCATATTTCAGACTGGGTTCTAAGGCCTGAGATTTCATAGACTAAGACTTTAGTGTAAAAAATTGTGATAGTTTGGAAATTTAATCCTTTCATACATATTAAAAGACTTATACACTGCATTCATGAACGATATCATTTCTTAATTTCACACTTAATAACAGCCACTGAGGTTGCAGTTTGGCCTAACTTAAAATTAGATGAAATATAGTCCACCTTAAGAGCAGTAAAATGGTTTTTGTCTGTGAACATCAAAATCTGTCCAATTTATTGTCAGCCATGTTGAAAAAAATGATGACATCAAAAAACACAAGAAAAGGAAAAATGTTTAAAAATGATTTTTTAATACTGAAATATCCAAGATTAAACATGATTAAGGAACAATTTAATGTTCACCCAGCTCTTAGAAGCTATTTTTATGAGAAGTTTGGAGAAATTTATTCACAAGCATAAAATGAAAGGGAAAATTATTCTAGTAATTAAAATGAGATGTATGTTGTCTTTGTTATCGTTGAGTTGTTTTGGCCACCTACTTTGGCTGTTAGTATCCTGGCAACTACTTGCTAATGACCTGCACTATTTCATTATTATGATTTTCATCTGTATATTTTACAATAGTTTTGCTGAGAGTATGCAAACAAAAAATAAAACTGTAATAGTGTTCTAACATAGTATTGTTTTAATAATTTATTATTTTAGTATTAATGACTTTGTATAGGTTCATAAGTGAAATAGGCTACAAAGTTTTAAACAATTCCATTTTTGTGGTTAGTAAGTATGCTATTTATGTTCCAGACCCTCCATATTAACATATTTTGGATCTTTACCTGATTGGTATAAAAAAAAGTTATTCTTATTTGGGATTAAGCCTTGATCATATGGGCTGTATACAAGAACACAACTGCAAGTTCTTCATATTATATTTCCAAGTTAGTTGATTATTGCTTGTTTTGGTGATTGTTGCAGTTCCAAAAGAAGGCACACCTGTAGTTACTAAAGTAGTGAAGCGAGCTGGCCCATATCTTATTGGGCCAACACTAGGAAGTTCACCGGTCAAAAGTATCGTTCAATGCTTAGCAAGAAAAGATGCCACTGACGATTTCTACTCTATCAAGGTAAGCACCAATTCCAATTGTTTTGGTAATTTATTTTAAAATAAATTTAATAAACAGAATTTTTGATGAGCAGCTAACTTTCAGACTTGTTCACTTGAAAGAAAATTACAAATATAATTCAAAATGTTATTTTTCTGGACAAAACTAAATTTTCATTCCTAATAATATACTGATATTTTAAGACTTAATACCAATGTTGAATCCCAACACTTAGCCTATCAACATTTTTGATTTGGTAATTTTTATTTTTAAGGCGTTAAATATTCCCACTAGAGGTTTTCTTATTACTTAACTACATATACTCTAGAATCATTCCATGTGGTTCAAGTTACAGTTAGACTAATATTGTTTTAGTTTTAAATTAATACATAGCCTAATAAAATGATTTTAAAAACGTAAATTATTTTAGAAATGTTGTAACTAATTTACTTATCTAATTATCTGGCAAAACCAAATTTGAAAAAACAAATACATTTATTAGGTGAGTTATCTTTAGTTACTCTGATTCATGTTACAATGAAAGAGACATAGTATTGTTGAATAAAATAATTTTATCAAAACTTTGCTTTCTTAAATAAGTTAGGACACACATTTATATATATACAAGCCAATTTTAGCTCTTAGTAAACAAATTCTGAATAACTAACTAATATATTTCTTACAATAAATATAAATTGTTTTAGAACAGAAAATAGAAATAAATTCACGCAAAAAATCAAATATTTTTTTATTGATTTTTAATATGTGGTCCATGTAATATTTAGCTTCTTTGTAAAAACAAACTTAATTTGCATTTACAAAAATAAATAAAAATAATATTATATATTTCAATTTAAAAAAGATAAAAAATAAATAAAAGAGCATTAAAAAGATCACAAGACGAAGCAAACAAATTAATAAAACTAAGATAAAAATAAAATGCATAACACAACTGGAATAGTTCTATACAATTATCACTGAGAGCATATCAACTCCCTTGTTTGAATATGTAACAATAAACTTTGTTATTTATGTACCAATCTCAAAATAAGAAAATCAACAAATTCAAAAATTTTTGTGTTTCAGTATTTCATGTTCCACATTTCATAAAATGACCCTCTATATAAGGGGTGGCCAACTACATGGCCTTTGGGAGCCAAAATTGCTTAGATAGGATTATTCAAGATTGTGCCCAACCACCCAAGGCTGGGTTTATTTTAGCATTTAATAATTTACAGGCAACACAACACGTCCATACATTTAAGAAGAATTTGTCAAGAAAAGTATTGCTCAAATAGTTTGTTTTAAATTCGGATGGTAAAAAAAACTGCACAAAATGATTTAGCAAATGCCTGTCTCCAGGCTTACAATTGAAAAGAGAATGTCTGATACCAATTTTGATATTGTAAATAACTTTACAATGTAATTTGATGAACTATTGAGTCCGATTTTACATGAATCTACAGATATTCAGGACAAACCAAAACTAGCTATATTGTATGGCACAACCAGGATATGAAAGGAGGACTATTAAATTTGATAGAATTAAAGAACACAGCTTGGGGCTCTGACACTAAAGATGATCTTGATGATGCACTAAAAAAAACTGTCAGTATTGCAACTTATTAGCTCCATCTATGAGAGGCAAAACAAAAGGGATCATGGGAGTTCTGTAGACTGATGGATTCCTGATTTCCTTCCTGTACATTGCTTTATTCATAAGGAGCATCGATTTGAGCAGCCAAGTATCTTACATTTGAGCACGTGGGGAAGTTGTCCTAAAAATTGGCAAATATATTTGTTTAAGTGAATAAACACCACCAATTCTAAGCCTTGAACTCAACACTTAAGAATTTCCTAATGATGCATTGTGGTTTTGCTTAGTACAGTGACTCTCTGTAGCCAGTGTACTAAACAAGTTTTTTTTTGTTTGGAACCAATCAAACAATTTTTTCAAGAGAAGGAGAAATACTTCCCTCAACTTGAGGACACTCATTGGTTGTTGAACATGGCATTTTTGCAGAGCTTTCAGTATTTAAATCCAATTATTATATCACTGCAAGGCAAAGGAAAACTAATAACAGATATAGCACAAACAGTGTTCAGTTTCCAAAACAAATTGAAACTTTTTCACAGACACTTGGAATCTAAAATCTTAAATCACTTTGTCTGAAAAAAATGCTGACAACTTTTCCTGGTGTAGAACTGGTAACGGAAGCTTATATAGGCAAATTAAATGATCTTCTACAAAAACTCACTGGTCGACTCTGCTATCTTTAAGAACTTAACAACTCATAATTTGCTTTTTTTGAGATCCCTTTTATCGCTGACGTAATGAGAGTGGTTGTCCTATTTCAAAGTAAATTATGTTGGGCTCAGCAACTGTATATTTGTAACTACTGGAACTTCAAGAGGGCGAAGGATTCAAACAATTAAAACAAAGTGTCATTCGATTACTGAGTTTTTGATGCATGTACCGGAACAAAAATATTTCTAAGTAAAGGAATGTGCTAAGAGGCTGATAAACATTTTTGGTACAACCTGTTATTTTGGAGTATTATATTCTACACTTAGATTTATTAAATACAAATATTGATGCTTTGACAGAAAAATATTTAAACGAATTAGTGCATCTACTTTAACTGATCAGCCTTATTTTAAGCAGCTTACTGCTAAGATTGACATTAGAAAGGCTTCAACGAGTAAATTAAACGATTAAAATAGTATGTGTTATAGATTTGAAAACAAGCTCTAACCTTATATTATTTTAATTTTGCAAAATAAAATGTGTTTATTTAGTTTTTAATCCAGTGTGTCAAATACAAATGGTTTGACTACTTACAGCTATTAATCTTATTTGGCCTGTTTTTGTCTTAGTTTGCTTTGTCATATTTATTGTCATGCTTAAAGCAACACAATATAACTAATGTTTTAAAAAAATACTCTAAAATGAATAATAAGATATGTTTTTTTATAAATTTTCAGGAAAATATGTTTTGTATTATTAATAATGACAAAACTTGTGTTTAAGAAAGGTTTTAAATTTTTATTTAGTATTTAATATCTTGCAAAGTGAAAAGAGCTGTGCAATGGACGATTGAGAGGTACATGTGGCTCGCGAGCCATGTTGTGGCCACCCCTGCTATATATTAACTTAGAACTGAACTTTAAACCTTTGGCTTAGCGTGCCAATATTTTATCACTGAGCTACCCCTGATCTGTCCCATGTTTGGGTCCCTATCACTAGTGTGTGGGTTTATATTTTTAGCTAATGAATTAGAAGTTTATTTATTTTGGATCATAAACATATATGTTGCTAATTCTAGTGTAAATTATATCATCTTTAGCTAGCTTTTTGACATCTGTGGTGTTTGACCTGTGGCTGCTTACATTGATATAGATGTTATGTTTTTTGTAAAGAAATGAAGATTGTAGTCAAACAACACCAGCAACAAGGATAGAAACAAATGAATAGTATTGAATAAATTGTTTTAGTATTTTAACTGTGTGTATCTATAAAAGAAAAGAGTTTGAATTATGGCTGACAACCTAAAACATTTTGACCCAGTGGCTGAAGAAGCTATAGTGACCCAGAAAGATGGAATGATGGCTATGTCTGTTTGTTTATTTCGTCAAAATATTTTAGGTGGATAAAGACAAACAAAATGGATTGCTTCATCAAGCGGGTGAAGCTGTTCAAAATATATTGTTTACAAAGAACATGTCTCGATGAAGCTACATATGAAGATTGCACAGAAAATCTAAATGCTCATTTCTTATCTTCAGGAGGTAGGTGAAACGTTATAACTAGATTTGAAACAGAAAGTGTAAACTGCAACATGAGACAATTTGAAGAACATACAATAATTGACCAGATCATAAAAAAATGCCTATCGTCTGAATTGCGTAGACTTCTCCTAAAGGAAGAGGTTATTTGATATTATTGACAGTTTTCCAAATAGCTCGCATGTTTGAACAATCAGTATGCCAAGGCCATGGAGTATTCATCGTTTACACATATAAATGAATCAGTTGCGTAGGCTGCAATGTGACTGCAAGATTTCCCCGCTAGAAGTAAAGCTTGCCAAAACTGCAATATAAATGTCATTTCATTATGCTGATTAATATGGTAAAATTAAACATAGGAACAAGAATGAAGGAGAAAAAAAGGAAACGAAAAAGAAGTTTAGAATATTAACCTAAAAGACAAAGAAAGTAGGGAAGAAGAGAATGGCCTTCAAGATTAATGAGAAAGTTATTAGAATGCTAGACATGGGGAAGTTTAAACTAAACCTATGATAGACTCACATGCATAATGAAACATACTAGATGAAGATACATAAAAAATACTTAAAAAGGGGAAAAATAAAAGTTTGCTGTGAGCTATCAAAGATATAAATATATGTGCATTGTACCAGTGCCTGTGTGAGAGAGATCTATTACAAATATGACACTAGGTTTAGTTAAACAAATATTGGAAAGTTGTTTTTACACTGTAGGATTTGAGGGAACACCAATACTAGGGAGAAAAGAGGATAAAAAGATAGAAGTATTGAAATTAGGATACCCATTGAATATCGTTAATGAAAGCGATTCAATGGAAATGGTGGAAAAGAAGTATTCATTACAGCTAAAAGAAACTGTCTGAATAGTAAATGGTGACAAACTCAAGCTTGGAATAGATGAGAGCTTGATTCCAGTAACATGTGGTCCATGAAGAACCAAGGCATTTAACATGAATCAAGCAGAAACTGTGAAGATTGATACTATACAAAAGGTCATTGAGCCATAAACATTTGTGTGCAGTATAAAACCCAATGTGGAATTGAGACTTTGTATTGATATGGAGAATAGAAGTACCCTTGAAGTGTAAGGAAGTGTTGCACAGGGTGTACTTTGTACCCATTGTCACATATGCAGCAGAAACATGGACATTGAATGTAAGAGAGAGGAAAGTGGAGGAGCATGTTAGCTGTCACGAGGAGAAATAAGATGAGGAATGAAGTTATCAGGGAAAGGATGGGGGTACAGGGAGTAAATTAGATAGTAGAGGAAGCAAGACTGAGATGGTATGGGCATGTAATGAGGTTGGGAAAAAAGAGTAAGCCAAAGAAAATGTTGAAAATGAAGTATGAATCAACAAGATAACTACTTTTACCACGCCTCTTGGACTATACAGATACAAGAAACTATTTTCCCTTAATTGTGCACTAGAAGTGTTCCAGAAAACCATGGAACAAATAATTGAATTGGATGAAGGGGTTTAAGTGTATATCAACATTTTACTTGTACATGGAAAGGATAAGAAAGAGCAATATCATCACTTAAACACTTTGTTGTCAGTATTAGAATAAAAAGGAATTTCATTTAATAAAGAAACGTATGTATGGGCTCAACCAGAAGTTGGTTTTATCGGCCAAATAGCAGCGTTTAGCAATTTATTTTGTTCGCAGTCTGTATAAGCATATAAAAAAATTCATGGGCCACCTGTGCATTACAAACAATTTCTAAGGCCTTATTTCTACCTTTTTACCCAAATCCACAATAAGCTTTTAGGTTTTATTTTCTTAGTTGTGAAGATTTAAATTCACAAACATTTTGTAACTATGTTTGAATTAATACTATGTTTACCCTTCCTTAAACAAACTAGACATGATTGTGAAAGATGGCATGTCAAAAATATTGGCTTGATGACTCAACTAAAAAATAAACCCCAAATAAATGCTTTACACTATTTCATTCATCGAACCGTCCTCTTTGCCATACTGAGTGGTTTCATGTCATTTGTAATGAACTCCTTTACAAAAATTATTAATTTCATTCAGGGAACATCAAGCTTGCAGCATTGACTTTTCAGCAAATAAGTTGAAGAATTAGATGAAGCACAATTGGATCTTCTTTTGTATAATAATGTGCACTGGCTCAGCAAAGGAACTGCCCCTGGACAGGTTTTATTCATAGATGACCTCTCTGAGACAACACTTTAGTTAATCTGAAGCTAAGTTAACATTAAAGCTACTGAGTATCTCTTGTCACTAAATGATGATGACTTTGTGCGGATGTGTTTTTTAGCAGACATTTTTAAACATCTTAATAGCCTAAATGTCAATTTACAAGGCCGTAATAGATTTGTTATTAATTTAAACGAGGAAATTGAAGCTTTTATTTTAAAAAAAGTTATTTTTTTTTAGCAATATTCACTCCCACACATTTATGTGTTTTGCAGAACTCAAATACTTATCACATAATTCAACATATGAAACGGAAAGCTTCCTAATAAAATTAAAAATTATTTGAAACTAAGAATTGGATATTTCTACAATTCAAAAATGGTTTTAAATTTTGTCACTAATCTTTTTTGGGTTATTGAAACAATGTATGCTGTAAAGATTTTGTAATATGCCTGAACATTAAGGAAGCACTATGTAAACTAGAACTCATCAATTTTCAATCATCCTCAAACCTCAAATTAATGTTTTACACAAACAAAGTCAGCAGCCAGAATGTGCTGGCTTAATTCAGCTACTTCATTACACAAAAATGTTCAATATATCGTGTTTTACGTGTTTTCTGTACCTGGCTCTATATAAGCCTGTAAGGCAGGATTCTCAGCAATGAACAGCATCTAAACAAACCTCCACAACAATATGAATGAACCAAGAGGGGGATTATCAGCAATGAACAGCATCAAAACAAACCTCCACAACAAGATGAATGAACCAAGAGGGGGGATCCTCAGCAATGAACAGCATCAAAACAAACCTCCACAACAATATGAATGAACCAAGAGGGGGGATTCTCAGCAATGAACAGCATCAAAACAAACCTCCACAACAATATGAATGAACCAAGAGGGGGGATTCTCAGCAATGAACAGCATCAAAACAAACCTCCACAACAATATGAATGAACCAAGAGGGGGGATTCTCAGCAATGAACAGCATCAAAACAAACCTCCACAACAATATGAATGAACCAAGAGGGGGGATTCTCAGCAATGAACAGCATCAAAACAAACCTCCACAACAATATGAATGAACCAAGAGGGGGGATTCTCAGCAATGAACAGCATCAAAACAAACCTCCACAACAATATGAATGAACCAAGAGGGGGGATTCTCAGCAATGAACAGCATCAAAACAAACCTCCACAACAATATGAATGAACCAAGAGGGGGGATCCTCAGCAATGAACAGCATCTAAACAAACCTCCACAACAAGATGAATGAACCAAGAGGGGGGATTCTCAGCAATGAACAGCATCAAAACAAACCTCCACAACAATATGAATGAACCAAGAGGGGGGATTCTCAGCAATGAACAGCATCTAAACAAACCTCCACAACAATATGAATGAACCAAGAGGTGGGATTCTCAGCAATGAACAGCATCTAAACAAACCTCCACAACAATATGAATGAACCAAGAGGGGGATCTTCAGCAATGAACAGCATCTAAACAAACCTCCACAACAATATGAATGAACCAAGAGCACTTGCAGGACTTGCTACGTATTGCCTGTACCACCATAACTACCGACTTAAGCAAAATAACGGAAAATAAGAAATTCCATTTTTATTAATAGATTCACTATTTATATCATACCTTACTTTCTTAATGCTTATGAATAAATAATAATGTTTATGAATGAGTCTAAATTTTAATAATATTCTAGCTTTATTCGTTCAGTTAGGTTCTTTAGACTTTTGATAGACAGTTCCTTCCTCTGCCTTGCGTGCCACAAGGACTCGCGGCCGACATCTGGAGTCCCAAGATTCAGGAAACAACTTAGAAAATTCCTAGGTCTAGTAGGAGATTGTACTAATTTTAAAATAAATTTTGCTATCAAGTGTGAACCACTAAGTAAATTGATACAGAAAGACCCTTAATTTAAGTGGACTGCAGAACAAGATAAGGCATAAAAAAATGAAATTAGATTTGACAAAACCGAAAAGACTGGGATTCTTTCAACCAGGGTATAAGACCACCATTAATCCTGGCCCTTACGTTCTCAGGCACCTAGCATTGAGGAGGAATTCACTGAATAATGGAATTTTGTGAGTCGTTCCCATGACTTTGTAAATAGGGTGGGAGGGAGGCGGGGGATGAAAAAGTTGTGTTTTAAATTTTTTGTCGATTATTATTTCAGATTCTGACCTTGAGAGACTCTAGTGAAGAGTCGAAAGATGACCTTCAAGGAAAGATGCTTCTTCACACAGAATATTCACTTCTTTCACTACTGCATGACCAAGATGGTGTTATACATCATCATGGCTTCTTCAAAGTATGTCATTCTTTGTCCACCACAAATATATATTCAAATTATTTTTAACTTTTTGAAATAAATTAAAGAATCAAATACTGTATTTAAAACAAAACAGATCCTATATCAATTTTGAAAGGATAATCATAGTAATATTTTTACAGTAAAAATAACCACTGTTTTAAGATATAAAATTATTTGTGCTTTTATTTTGTGAAAATAAAAAATTAAACCAAATAAATTTAAGGGTTAATTTTTAAATCCACCTGTAGTAGTAGCAGAAAAACTAATTAAAATTAATATAATGTTCTTTATTGATTAGAGGTTTGGGAGTTCAAATTTTTTGGTAAGGTTCTCTTAAAGCTTCTGAGCATCGAGTTATGTTCAGCTTTAGTTGAATAATATATCATTTTAACAGTTAATTAGGTAAATAAATAAATTCTATGATTGATGTGATATGACACTATCATACAAACTTTCTTATATAGTAAATTGTTTAAAAATGAGGTGGCCCAATGGCTAGATAATTTTATAATAAAGGAAAGTGATAAAACTAAAGAAAAAGGAAAAATAAACTATTAGAGTAAATTTGATGAAGAAAGCCCACCTAGGGAAAGAGGAAAAATGTGGGAAGAGTCCAATGCACAAAGGTGACATCTTCTTCCTTTCCTTTCTTCTGTCTTCTATAGTAGTAGTAGTCACACACACATTTTAACACAAATATCATAATATTTCGGCATTGTTGCCTTTATCAAACACAAAGAAGAAGAAAGTACATAGTACACAAACAATGGATTACCCCATTTTAAATTTTTAAAAAGAAACTGTTAGAAACACATTGTACCAACTTTTTTTGGGAGCAAAGATAAATTCCTTGATTAATGTTAATATTTATAGAAAACTGATGATGCTGATGATAAAAATAATAATAGATAAGAAAATAATGATAATAAATTTTTTTTTTTAAATAGTAATAATAATAATAATAATAATAATAATGTTAATTTAAAAGATAATAATAATACTGTAGAAATAAACTATCTTCTGTTGAGGCCTGGTGGTAATCTTGATTTGGTAATCCATTGGTGGGCCAGTTCCCACTGTCTAAGTTGAGAACTGTTGCACTGTTTGGGAAATGCTCTTAATATTTTGGTGGTGTAGCAGGTTTGAAAGTCCTGGTTGTGGGTACCGGCATGGATGGGTACAGGCTTGTCCGGATCTTTGTGGTTTGTGTCAAAACGATGATTGTTCATTCGCTGTCTGAGAGAACCTGTAGTGAGGCCTATATATTCTGCATCACATGATTTGCACTGTAGTTGATAAATCAAGTTATTGGTTTTGCAATTGTAATAACCAGGGATCTTGTATTCCAATTTGGTTACTTTGCTGTTGAAGGATGTAGCTGGTAGGTGGATTCCACATGTGCTGCAACGGGTGCTACCGCAGGGGTATGAACCTTTGGTAGTCGGTTTTTCTTCTCGGATTATCTTGGGGTCAGGAAGTTTGGGATGGACTAGAATATTGCGGAGATTGGGTGGCCGTTTGAAAGTGACTCTCGGGGGTGAACTAAGAAGGTTTTGTGTCTGGGTAGAACTGGTTAGGAATTTGTAACCACTTTTAAGGATGGTGTTGATACGTTGTAGACCAGGATGGTATTGGGTTGTGAGAGGGATGTCTTCATCTTTTTTTGGAGGGTCGTAGTCATCCCTGGAGAGTGCTCTGGAGATTTGATTGTCTATTAGAGACTTGGGGTAACCTCTACTTTGGAAAGCTGTGGAGAGTTGTTTACAATATTCAGTTAAATCGTCAGGTTCTGAACATATCCGTTTGGCTCGTGTGGCAAGGCTGAATGGTAGAGACCTTTTTGTGTATGAAGGATGGCTGCTATGGTAGTGGAGGTATTGTTGATGATTGGTGGGTTTTATATGTACAGTGGTACGAATTTGGTTGTTTTCAAGGAACAGATTCACATCAAGGAAGGTAAGACTATGATGTGATTTGTTGTGGGTGAAGTTTAAGGGGCTGCAATTGTTGAGATTATCTAGAAAGACGTCCAAGGATTCTTTGGAATGAGGCCAGATCATGAAAATGTCGTCGATGTAGCGAAGCCATAGATAGGGTTTGATGGGCTGAGAATGTAGAAAGCGTTCTTCTAGTAGTCCCATGTACAGATTTGCATATGAAGGAGCCATGCGTGTACCCATAGCTGTGCCCTTTATCTGTAGGTAGTGTTTGTCTAAAAAACGAAAGTTGTTAAATTGAAGGATCATCCTGGCCAGCTCCACCAGGAAAGAAGTGGTAGGTTTGGACCCAGGAGGTCTGCGATCTAAGAAATGCTCCATTGCTGACATTCCATGCACATGAGGGATGTTGGTGTAGAGTGCTGTGACATCAATAGTGACCAGAAAACAGTTCGATGGAAGATTTTTGATTCTGTGAATTTTGTCTAAGAAGTGTTTTGTATCCTGTATGAATGAGGGAAGTTGTTTTACAAAGGGTTGTAGGTGTGAATCAACCAGAGAAGAAATTCTCTCAGTTGGAGAGCCGCAACCAGATACAATCGGACGGCCAGGCGGAGGTCTAGTTTCTTTGTGGATTTTAGGGAGGAGATACAGTGTGGGAGTTTGAGGTTTTTGTGGAAAGAGAAGTTGAATTGAGTTGGTGGTGAGATTCTGCCGGGGACCTTCACGTTGTAGGAACTCTTTAATCTGCGCGTTGTGATCTTCAGTTGGGTCTTTTGTGAGTGGTCTGTAGATGGAGTGGTCGGATAGCTGGCTTTGTGCCTCTGTGATGTAGTCGATACGGTCCAAGATGACTGTGGTGGAGCCCTTGTCCGCTGGTAGGATGATAATATCAATGTTGTTTTTTAGTGCTTTGATAGCTTTTTGTTCGTTGGTGTTGAGGTTCCGTTTCAAAGGTAGTGTCTTCGGGAAGAGTGGATCGGCAATATTGGAAAGGAGGTAAGTGATGAACTGTTCCAGAGGGTGTTCAGCGGGTAGTGGCGGGGGGTCCCAGTCTGAAGGTGGCTTAAACTTGTAGAGGGATGGATCTATGGCCTTGTCAGGGCTGGTAGTGTAGGATTTGTTCTGGAAGAAATGTTTTAATCTTAGAGTGAGAGCATAGGAAAGGACATCCTGAACTAGGGCAAAGTGATTAAATTGGGAGTGAGGTGAACTTAGAACAAAATTTGCACTTAAAGGTTTTCAATAAACTTCCCTTTAGTAAGCTTTCCTCAGAAAAACAAACCAATTATCAATTAATCACAACTAACAATCTTCATAATATTTTAAACAAAATGTTTCATACAATCTAAAAAAGAAATCAAATTTTCAAAAATCAACTATCGTAAACTACATTCAAATTATTTGTATTTGTAAAAGTAAAATGAATCATGTAAAAGAATTTTCAGATATCCACTTTGAGCTGAATATTAAAGGTCATTTTTGAAAATTTTCAAATATTCTATAATTGGCAGCTTGTCAACTACCTTTAAATAAATTTATTTTAGGAAAATAAACATAAATGATGATTTATCATGTAAAATGTATTTTTAAAATATAAATTTTGAAAAAATTGTTAAAGCTATTTTCCAAAATCTTCTATTAAATAAAAAATAATACACTATAAACTAGAATAAAATGTCTTTTTTAAAAGAATAACAAGTGTATCAAATTATTTGCATTGTAAAACATCAGATACACATTATGAAGAGAAATGATACAGCCATTTTAAAACTACAGTCTAACTAGGTTATAACGTTAACAAACATAATGAGATCACGGCCGTAACGATCATAAAGCCATAATGATTTTAATGTGTGTTTATTCCCATAACGGGTGACCTGGTGGTCTAGGGGTAAGGTGTCAGACTTCTATGCTGGCGGCCAGGGTTCGATCCTCGGTCCCGGCAAAGATTTATCTGATTACCAAACCCTTCCTTCACCTCTGACAATACATCTTGGGAATGTGAGGAAAGCCAGGTCTCCACCGTGGTTCGGATTCCACGTTAAACTGTAGGTCCTTCATTTCATCTCACATTCACCCTACCATTGCACATTAGCGTAAGTGCGTATAACCCGAACGGGTAGTAAGATGCGGTGATAATAATAATAATAATAATTATTATTATTATTATTCCCATAACATTTCTCACTTTTTTAGTTATCAGACAACACGATTATACTGTACAAATCTTGTTTGCTCTTAGATAAAATAGTTTGAAGTCTCTAATAACTATAATTGTACACATTAAAGCGTTACTAATAAATGCACTTTAAAAACTATCACTAAAATAAAAGCCATGGATTTGTTGCTTACAGGATTGTGCGTTGGAAGAGCGCCAGTTGGCAGATGGAAGTCTGGTATACACTGGTCGAGTAAAACATCGGTTGTGTCTAGTATTGGACTGCTTGTGCGCTCATGACTTCAATTCTCACAATGACAACCTCCTCAACTTACAACATTATGTTATACAAGAGAAGAAGCTTGCCGAGAGAGAAGCGCTCCTCATTTTCTACAACACTGTGCGCGTTGTGGAGAGCCTACACAAGGTAATATTGTTCAACACTAGTTTGCAACTATTTTTTGCTAGAACTCACATCTATCATATTACAAGGGGCCATATGAAAGTAATTCCTCCTATTTTTTTTATATAATTTTTGATGCTTAAGAAAAGTTTATTCCTTTTTGAGTGGCAACTAAAGATTTCCATTTTAACCATATTGAGCGTCGCTGCAATTGGTATCATGAGTGCAGCACATTAGCACTTAAAGATGGTGGCTATTATGACTACACATACCAAACAACGGGGGGTGATTGAATTACTCACCATGGAGAAAGTTAGACTTATCACAATCAATACACGTCTCACAAATAGTTTTGGTGACATTATCATTGATGTGAGAACAGTTAGATGTTGGGTCAGGCACTTTAAGAGTGGGAAACTCACATCATGGGCAAGCCCCAGAGGGGCCGGCCAGTAACGGCACTGACAACAAAACCAGCTCGACACACTGCTCAAAGATAACAGCCGCATCACAACATGTGAATTGTGCTATACTTTGGTACCATATCTGAAAACCTGTTGTGATGACATTATAAAGAAACTTGTTTGCCACATATGTTCATCCACTTGGATTATAGGGATCCCTGGAGTGCACTAAAGATGCTTTTTCCTAAATGTTTTCCATTTTCTCCCAATTCACATGCAGGTATGTTTAATTTGAACTATAACTTCCTTATCACTACCCTAATAACTTAAATATGCGTTTAGTCTAAACAAGCTGTGAAAAGTAATCCATAAAAAAAATATCATTGCTTATCATACATACTTTTGAATTATATTATATTATTGAATTAAGTATTATTGGCAGAACTGAAACTCTTTGGTAAAAACATTTAAAGAGAAAAAATTGAGATATCGGGAAATTCATTCATCATCTCATCATGATTAACTGTTCCCAGCCTGTGGCCTATGTTTAGTAAAATGCCTCCATCTTCCTCTGTTCTCCCACCATTCTTCCTCTGTTCTCCCACCATTCTTCCTCCCGCATTCTCTTCCACTCTTCTCTCTCTTGCACACTTGCTGCTCTCTGTTCCTCCCATCTATTCCTTGGTCTTCCTGGCGGTCTCTTCCCTTTATACTTCATATTCATTAATCTTCTTAGAATCCTCTCTCCTTCCTTCCTCATTACAAGTAAGAGGGATTTAGTCTTCAGGTAGTGGGAAATCCAGTAAAATACGAGGAATTTTAAGTGTTGATAACCACACGTGTTTGGACCTTTGTAAACACAAAAATAATTAGGTTCCTGGAAGCAAATTATTTTGTAAACATTGTTTTGGTTTTATAGTAATGTAATTATTATATTATTTGGTATGTTCAATGATTGTACCACCTTAACTTTAATACCATGATGAGTATCTCATATATCTTTTATCTATGATATGGTTGAATATTATGTTTTAAAGCGTAAGTATTAAAGTGAAATTGATTTAGCAACATTACATTACTACTTTATAGTTTTGATTAAAGGACGCTCAAACTCCTTTTGATTCACAAATGGATCTTCCTATAACCTGGTTTACTATATGATATAAATTAAAATTGATTCATTTTACAAAACTTCCATCATCTAGATCTGTTGCCAGCCTCCTGCCATAATATTTAGCTTACATAATAGGCAATTATTTTTACTTTTTTTTTTATTGATTTCTTAAGTGTGACTGTTAAATGGCAAGTACTGTAAATATGAGAATAATGTAGCAGGTTATAATGTTCATATTATTTTCATGAACATAGTTTCAATCTAATGTCCACCCATTCCCTGGCAAGGGCGTTGAACAAAGTCTTTGTTTGCCTGAATGTTCCTTGACACAAGTGTGAATCAATGTTTCATTGCAATAAGTTATTGTACTGCCATCTATCAATGAACCACTGCACTTTTGCCCAGTCTGGATACTTCATATTGAAGCTAATAGATGGAGCTACCAGTTCAATGCTATACTGACCATGAATTAAACAATAAATGAGTAGCGGAAATATTTGTTGGATAAGAATAAACGAGTAGAAAAATGGCTGCGAGGCCTGCTTACATTACTGTGCTAAACATGCGCCATGGAATGGGTTAATCAAAGATTTAAAAAAATACTGAAATTCAGTTAATTATTTTGTGTGATAGGAAGACCCCAACATTCCACTGCTTTAGGCCCCCTGAAGCCTCTGGGCATATAAAATTAAATTTTGGAGCTGAGGATCGGTTCAGTAAACACTTTCTTTAAATTTATGTCATTTTTGGTCACTCTTTAATGTTTTCTAGATAATTTTTTCTAACTTGATTTATCTGATTGCCAAACCCTTCCTTCACCTTTGACAAGACTTGTATCAATCACAACTTGTGAATGTGGCTCGGATCCCACGTTAAACTGTAGGTCCTCCATTTCATCTCACAATCATCCTACCATTAAACATTAGTGTAAGTGCGTACAACTCGAATGGGAAGTAAGACGCGGTGCTAAAATAATTTTGTAACTTTTCCATAAAAAAAGGTAATTAATTATTCACAATTTTTTTAGCTTTGAGGATAGTTCCCACCTTGAATATATGAAAACAATTAAAAAAACAGGAACTTATTAACTATCTCACACTTATAACCAAAATTATTTTAAATTTGTATGACTTTTAGATAAAATGTTTGGTTTGTTTTCCAATGCTATGGTTTCTCATATTCCTATTGATCTTAATTTGATGCTTAAATGACTTATTTGTTTAGTAACTGATCATCCAGCCATATAAAATAATGTTATTTTTCTCTTATTTTATTTAAAGCTGTAAAAGTAGAGAGAGATCTAAGATACCAATTTATTAATATTTTGGCATTGTTTTCATCTTATTTTTACAGTTATTATGGCTCACAAAAGTTTTTTAAACAAAGTAGTGATTTGTTGAAAAATTAGCTTATAATGTCTCACATGTATCATTGATTAAATAACTAAAAGTAGGATGTAAATACCAACAATCTCACAACATAAACAATCCAACAAGTGCTAGTCTTAACTGATATTAAATGATTATCAGAGAGCAGCATGTTTAATAACATCAATACTTGGTTGGTTGATTAGTAATCATTGTTGTTCTAGGTTAAGATGGTTTGTGATGTGTCCTGTGTTAATGTTGAAGTGCACATTACCCCTGATTAACATACTAATAATAAGTACTGTGTGTTTGTGGATGTTGCTCCCCCTAGAGAAATATTGTTCATCGCGACTTGAAGCTCGGTAACTTGGTTCTGAATCGTCACAACAGGAGTGTGACCATCACCAACTTCTGTCTCGGCAAACATCTCAGCAGTGAGAAGGACTTGTTGAAAGATCAGAGGGGATCACCCGCCTATATTTCACCTGATGTTTTATGTGGGAAACCATATTTAGGTATTTACCAGCGAAGAACCATTATACTAATCAACACCAGCATCTTGGTCTAGTGGTCATCTTTCCTGGCTACTAATCTAGCACTCCCGGGTTCGATTCCTGGTGGTACCGTAATTTTTTTTTCCTGAAGGAGAATTGTTGCCATGATCAGGTTAATTAGGTTTAAGTTAGGTTTATGACTTTTACTGGCACCACATCATCTAAGTGGTGCTAAGTAACTGCACCTACATGGTACCCCAACCTAAGAAGACGGTAATACTCTGTCACTGCCACTAGAAGACCAGGAATGTCTAGCGAACTTAATTCCAAACTTAGCCTTTACATTTATTTCATTCAAAAGATAAATAGACAAATAGTTTGATGATAAATTTATAACTACTCATGCTTTCCTTTCAAACAACCTATTCCTGATGCCTACAAAATTTAGTGATTTCGTCATCATCTGATGATTAAAATACAAGTGATACTGAAGCAATCGCTATATCCTTAAAAGGATTAACTACTTTTCAAAACATTTTATTTTTAGATTTAATTACAGGAGTAGTAATTTATTTTTACTTGTTGAAACCCACTTCAGTGGTCTTATGGTCTAAGGTGCTATTCTCACGTCAGACTAGACTGACGACAATGTGGAGATCGTAGTTTGATCTTGGTCAGGTGTATTTAGGGTGGTTTTCCCTAAATACTTTCTCACTCTCTCTTTCTCCATGCAAATGTAGGTACATTTCTGAATTCAACCTTTTTGATTCCTAATACAGAGCCTTTTATGAGTATAAGGACACCACTAAAAACCATGATTTCCTGTTTGGTCCTTAATCTTCTTCAAACATTTTAAAGGTGTCATCACCTTGTGATGGAATTTTAAAAATATAGTCTTTCAAAAAAAAATAATCAAGCTCTGTTTTTTTTTATATATAGGAAATTTTTAGTTTTAATAAGCGTGTAAAAATTGCCTACTTTTTGGAGGAAAATTATATTTTTCTCAAACTATTTTAAGTAGACCAAAATAATTAGGGGATATTAACAGCTTTACATGTGGTTATTCTGAAAAATTAGAGCAATTCACTGTTAGTGGTTTAAGGGTTTGTTAATTCTTTAATTCTCTGCTAAATTTGACCGAAAAATTGACTTTAAAAAGAAAATTTAAAGAAATGTAAAAATGGTGCAAAATATTTTCTGATCATTACATTTATCAATAGACTTTTAGACAAGAGCATTGACACCACTGGAATCAATTTCCCCCCTCTTTTGTTTGGTATCAGCTGCTCTTAATATTCATTCTTTTTAAAGATTAAATTTTTCTTTGTCTTGATTTGTGAAAATGGGAAAGCAAAGTATTAGTTTGTATGAGAAATGGCAAGCTATTGGAATGTGGAGGAGTTGAAAAACCTAGAGTGTCATTGCTGAAGCATTGAACGTTTCTAAAACGGGTGTGGGGCAGGTTGTGGCAAAGTTTAGGAACACTGAAATTGTCATTGACAAGCCTCGGTCTGGAAGACACAAGAAGGCATCCCCACGACAGGACAGAATGGTTATTCAAAATTCCAAGCTGAATCACAATGCCAGCCTGTCAGATCCGGTTACAGAATTGAACATTAATCAGGTCTTAATGTGAGTCCTCCTACAGTTTCACGACACTTTACACATGCGGGCATGAATTATCATTATGCTCCCCGAAAACCTCTCCATAACGATGGTAATAAACGCAAACGCCGTCATTGGATCTATGAAAGGAGAATCATGCCACAATTTCTGTTGCTTTTGAAGTGTGGCGTAAGTTAGAAAATGACCTAAACGATCAACCACACAGTGTACAGATATATATTGTAAAACATAAGAATATGGCATTAGGTCCTGTACACTACTTGTCCAACTTGTGTGATCACTGATTTTGTGGACAAAATCTGACTAAAAGACAAAAAGAACTAGCTTTTGTGCATCTGTATTGTATAAGTAATAGTTTCATCCCAATCGTTACGGCTCTTTCAACAACCAGTAAGCCCTTTCTCTCATGTTTGTTATGGTAAGCAGTTTTATACCACCTCTCCATTACCTTGGTGGATAAAGGTTAATATTACAGAATCTGCTGTTTGGTTTGATTGGGCATAGTTAAAAAAGAGCTGGTTAGATTTGTGTGAACAGTTGTTGACAGCTGTTGCAGCAACAACTAGCCTTGAACACATTTTTTCAAGTTTTGACCTAATCCAATCAAAATTAAGAAGTTAGTTGGGAAATGTAAAGGTAAGTAAGTTAACATTCTTGTTCAAATACACGGACAAAGATTCATGCAGTTAAAAAAGAAACTTAGATTGGGTTTGGCCTGAGTCGATTGGGGGAGGGGGGGGGTTGAAAGCCAAAATGTTAGTTTAGTTTATAGAGTTAACTTTTTTTAAACCAAGCCGAAGATTATGAGACAGCCACTGAGTGGTGACTGAAAATTCTTCTTGTTTGTATTTTTTTATCTCACCTTTCCTTAATATTAATATAATATGTTCAAAAAACGGGCATTGGTTTAACTATTTTTTCACTGTTCACAGATGTGTCCAGAATGTACTTATCTTATCTATGTAAATGTGTTATTAAAGCATTTAAAACAGAATTGTAGCCTAAATCACCCCAATTTAGTTGCCTTGACTGAGATCATTACATTACTTTTGTTTTTACAAAATTATAAAAATTTTAATATAAGTAATAATTATTGATGTGTAATGTATATTACTATCTCTTTACATACAATTTTTTTTACACAGTCATTTAGGCCTACATATTGTGGGTGTGTGGCATGAGAGTATGCCTATATGTATTGATTTGAAAAATGTTACGCTATATATCATATTATACACCCGATATTTTGATATTTATCATGATAGTTTCAAACCTTACCACTGGTTTAGACGGTATTGAAACACAGTATACTCTGAGGAGTGTATGCCTGGTATCTGTTGTGCAGGTAAACCCTCCGACATGTGGGTTCTGGGGGTTGTTACAAAGTATACTGTGAGGAGTGTATGCCTGGTATCTGTTGTGCAGGTAAACCCTCCGACATGTGGGCTCTGGGGGTTGTTTTGTTCACCATGCTGTTTGGGCAGTTTCCATTCTACGACTCTGTCCCTTCTCAACTGTTCAATAAGATACGGGTGGCTGCCTACACCATACCATTGTGAGTTCATGATTTGGCAGCACCAACTAGGTTAGATATGTGGACGGTATTAAACCTTAAATTGAAGTGCAAAGTAAAAGTGGACGGGAAAGATATAAAAATATAATATAACAAATATTTCCACTTAAATAAGACATTAGTCAGAATAATTTCACACGCTTTGGCAAGATTTGGGAAATATAATAATGTGTGTGCACATTTAATTTCTTTCTCTCTATATATTATGTTTTTATGTACTACTCTCTTTGTGTGCTGACATCTTAAAGTCTTACCTTAACAAGCTCTGTCATATAAGTAAGCTGCACCACGGGGGGAAAAAAAAGCAAGGTAAGCTTCCTATCCTTCAAGGTAAACAAAGTGTACTTAATGAGAGGTCTCGCCTACCAGTTTCTATATGGACATTGCTCCGATAAAACCAAGGACTGGAACTACAAAGTGGAATGAAGGTCACTCATATCCAGCTTGTTATTTGAGCTAGCTGTTCCAAGTTTAATATCATTCACAACTATTAAGAATTTGGAATATTTGCACACCGCTTTTACTAGCATAATTTTTATTATTAATTTATTTTATTTTATTATTGATTATTAAAATTTTAAAATCCTTTAGATTCTGTTAAAAGTGAGCTGCCACAAACACTACATATAGTCAGTCAATTTAAATAATTTTATGGTATAAATTAAACCTTAATCATCATCATATGTTTCCAGCTTGTGGCCAGGTCAGTTGGGTAAAATTCCTCCATCTTTCCACCATTCTTCTCCTCTCACATGCACACTTTCTGTTATCTGCACCTCCCATCTCTCTCTTGACACCCATTGTGACATTTTCCCTACATACTTCATTTCCATAAAAATTTGTTGCCATCCTATCTTCCTCCATCTTCATTACATATTATGTCACCCTTCCTCTACTATCTCGTGTACTCCTATCTCCTGTACGCCTACTCTTTCTCGGGATAACTTCATTCCTAATCTTGTTTCTCCTCGTGACAGATAATTAAGTCATTTGATGACCGAATAGTTTAGTTTAACTTTTTCACATTTTGCGGTTGGTTGTCTCGAAGCAAATAATAAGTGTTATTTTTCCAGGTGTGAACGTGTGTCAGACAACACAGTCTCCTTGATCCGACAGCTGCTTGTATTGGAACCACATACAAGATTAACATCAAGCCAAGTGCTAGATGTGCTCAGTGTCATCATAGCGAGCACCACTGTTCTCACCGATCCTTCAGAGCCATTGCAGGTAGGCTGCAGTAACGATAACTGAAACTCTCTCATTTACATTAATCAAAATATCATCTTTCCTTTTATTAATATCCATTACAAATATATTTTACCACAGTTGGAGCATGTATGAATCCAAGTTCTCAGTCAATATGTTATTTTCATATCATCTTTTCACTCCTCTACCATGCACCTTTGGCCAAAATTGAGTTATGGCTATGCACATATGTGAGAATTTGATTGTATTATGGAAAGAAGACACTAAAAAAGAAAGTGTGTTGCAATTATTTTAAACTTTACTGGTGTAAGGTGATCTTTTAAATGCATGATATGGTCTCACTGAAATATAACTTAGATATTACTAGCCAACAGCTCATTGCTTTAGCTTTAAATCCTTTGACCCCTTCATAAAGTAACATAACATTAGAATGTGTATGTGTCCAAAATATGATTTCATTAAGTTATGATCTTAATAAAATATTTGTAATGTATAGTGACTGGAAATGTTGGGAATTGTCTCTGAAAAACCTGAAAAAGTTGGAGAATTTTAAAATACAGTTTAGCTGGACACACTTAAAATATTTTTTGTCGCCCTCAATTAGCTTTTAAGTTATTTCATACAGCTTAGATGTGTTTTAATTGTATGGAGAAAAGGACATCGATAAAAGTAGCAGACGACACGGAACTTGAAGATAACAGTGTAAATCCACATTATGTGTATAATTAATGTACACAGGCTTACTTGTAAGCTTAGTAAATTAGCAATAAAGTTTTAATATTAAGTTACATCATGGAGTTGTTAATTATTTTGCAAATTTTACATATGCATGTCTTTTTATCTGCATTTCTATGATAATAACTATAAATTAAATTCTGTTTTCGTTTCCCACTTTCCATATCAGCCATTTTGAATAATAAAGAAAACGCGAATGCACTTGTAAATTTGTCAGAAATAATTCCAAAGAGATAAAATATTAAGGACTAAAGATTAGAAATGGGCTGCGATGATAGCACAACTAAAGCAATTTCTCTGTTTCAAACCAGTGACCTTGGATTATTTCTTTATATGTATTTTTATTTTTTACAAAATTATGTTGGCGATAATGAATATAATGTATTAATATTTACTTGCCCACTTTTGATCTATGCTTACATTATGGTAGTTAAATTACTAGTCGGTGTCAAAATTCTGTTTAATAATGGTTTTAAAATGATCAAATATTGAAATATGTAATATTTAATAAGATAAAATTAAATCATTTGATAATTTATCGAAGTTTTATCCTTCCTTCAAAATGTTTCGAATATGCAAAGGTTATTGTAGATGTCTAAGTCGAAACCAAAGGAGATTTGACCTTCGACTCAAACTTTGACTTTTCGAAGCTTTGCACACCATTACAGTCCAGTCTTTACAATGCTGCCTGGGAACAGATTCACTTAATCTCTAGTCATAGGTTTTATTATATGAGAGTTCTTCAAGGGAAAGGGGAAATTGTCATCTCATTTATCTAAAAGAGCGAACAATATAAAAAAGAGATAAAGAAAAACAAATATAAGCATAAAAAGACAAAATTAATATGTATAGAATGGGAATGAATTTTTGTAATATATAAAATAGTCATTGCATTATTAATTTCCCATATAAATGGACTATTAACAGTAGCAGCTATAATATTGTTAGTTGTTACCTCATGAACTATCAACAGTAGTAGCTATAATATTGTTAGATGTTACCTCATGGTACTGGTCATATAATTGTAATATTCCTTGTATGGAAATAAATTTACAAGCAAATTATTATAAACTTCCATCCTCTTCAGAACTGATGGGTCTAGAGACAAATAAGTTTATTTTGATCTTTAATTGGCACCAAATACCAAATCACAATTATAAAATCTGTAAAAATAGTTTAAATTACACCCAAAAGTCACGTTTGAATTTTTACTATATACCTACTCAGATCATGCTAGCATTGTATTTATAAACTAGTGTCATCAAACCATCAAAATACTATTTTTCTTTTGTGTTCCAATAGGTTGTACCTGATATAGATGAGATGAAACTGAAGAAATCTGACCAAAAGTTCAATGATGAAGAGGAACTAAAGAAGGACACAGAAACAAACACAGATAGTTTTTTACATCAAATCACACTTCAAGTATGTAAACCATCAAGTGGTATTAATTTTATTCTAGAGGAGTTTCAATTAACTATAGCTTTTAGAAGGCATGCATAAAAATTACAATTATACTCATATTTGGATGACACCTTAGCTCAGTTGGTAGCGTGTCTGCATACTGAGCTAAGGGTCCCGGGTTTGATTCCCGGCATGGCCGAAAAAAGTTATCTTTGGTGAAAATATGGGTTTACCCTTTCACATTGATAAATTGATGGCTGGGGACTGGGTGTTGTGTCTGGTCTGGTCTTAAGTTAGATTATAAGGCATACGAAGTTACGACAGGCCTAGAAAGCCGGAAATGGGAAATATATGACTTGAATAAAAAACCGACTACACAGGCTGGAAACAGCAGTGGATGTAAAAAAAAACCCTCTTATTTGGGAAATGTACACACAGGAAATGACAACTTCCTTTGAAAACAAATACTTTTTTGATCACCACTGGCTTGCTTAATATAGGCTGGAAACAGCAGTGGATGTAAAAAAAAAAACCTCTTATTTGGGAAATGTACACACAGGAAATGACAACTTCCTTTGAAAACAAATACTTTTTCGATCACCACTGGCTTGCTTAATATTTTCAATATAAACTTTTTAATTTCTTTCAAACAAGGACTTAGCAAATTATTTTAAATTTACCATAAATTAGTTGTCTCCTTGCTTAGAATCTCACAGTTGTGTACACATGCTACTGTCCATAGGAGCAAATTGATCAGGTGCTCCAAATGAAACACACATCTCCGGCACTGCTGCAACCTCGTAGGATTGGACAAATACCAGTGCACAAAATCGATCAAGATGCTCGAGAAGTGACACCGGCAGAATTGGCTCGTTTCCAACACCTGCTCCCACGGGGCCTCTCATCTGGGACACAACATGTTGACACACCTGTTAATTCAACTATGCAGGATACCAGTAGTAACATCAGACCACCCTCACTGAACCAACACGGGAGTCGAGACACCCCCACCACCTTGCCACCTCGGCATGTCCCAGCCTTACTGAGGCCCTGTGTCTTACAGCAAGGTGAAAACACATCTCAGCCTGTTGCACTCATGGCTAGAAACATCCTTGGACCTTCCTCCTCTCTACAACAACAGAATAATACAAGTTGTGGCCAGATACAACACTGTAACACTGTCAATGATGATTCTCCTCGATGCCACAAGACAACTGAACCAAAAATCTTCTTGCCTGGGAATGTTCAAATGGTCTCACAGCCACCATCCATCTCAATTTTAAATGTGAGAAAACATCTAATTTCACATTTGCAACTAATGAGACCTAGTTGCACGAATCGGCAAGTGGCAATATGTTCTAATATGAATGACAGAACCGTAGATTCTCAACACAAGCATATTACTCATCCTAAGAACATCCATACTGTGACAGACACCAACATAATTCATGGAGGTTTGCTACCACTCAAACATATTGCTTTCGCCGCGCCAACCTTAACACCTACATCTGTAGATCTGAGTGCATCTGTTGTGCAATCCTCTCAGAATGGCAGAGATATTCAGCATGAAAAGAATCCATCTCAAGATAATAAAATTGCTAGAACACGGGATGTTTCCAACAGTGAAAAATGTAATGAGGATGCTGCAACAAATCTGGGAACAAAATCGTCCATTCATGAATCAGGTCTTAAGAAAACACACCAATTGAAGTCATTATTGAGTTTGTGTGAAGATACTTCCCCTACCTCACGGGGGCAAGTTGCGAGAATCACATATACAGGCAAGAGAAGCCCTGCTGTACCGTCATGGTTGAATCAGGTGCCGCATAAGCTAAGAGGGAGGCTCTTCAGACTTAAAGGTACTTTGGTACATTCTGATGTATCTCCACAGGATAACAATGCTCAAGGGCCTCCAACTAATAGTTGTGAGCAAAGTAAACAATAAATAATTTTATTATTATATGTTGTGTAACTTAATGTGCTGATAGTGCCATCAAATACCATTAGCTTGTCTTCAAGGTACCTAGGGTTTGTAAAACATAAGATAACTTACTATAGTAATAGTTTTATGAATTTTTATTTTTCGCAAAAATAAAGTACATCTAAGTTGAACGAGCATATAAGTATGGTAAATTATAAAAATAATAAATATATATATTAATACAAAAACTAGAAATCAGATCTTCAATTCCTTGAATACCTCGAATCTGGATATTCTAGATTTAAAGATTCAGTAAAATATCAAGTCAAAAGTAGGTATATGCGAGAACCGCTTTTTCAATTCAAGACAAGAATATGAAAAAATTTTGAGACGAGAGTGTGAGATGAGAAATCGTCCTTTGAAAGTAGAAAAATGTAACTTATGTTTACTAAAGTAAATAAATAGTTGATAGAGTACTCAAGTTCCTTTTTGACATTTGGGCTGTTTCTTGCTTTTAATTATTTTATAGTTCATTCAAACACTTAAAACATTTTGAACACAATTAATTTATATTTAGACGACGGTACAGGAAATGTAGAACTTTTTCCAAATGTAATACAATTACATCATAAGACAAAAAGAGGTTTTCCTTGAAATTAATAACATAAAGAAAGTGGCAATGTGTACCATTTATAATTTAATTTTTTAGTGTAACTGTTTATATTGTCAAAGTTTGATATTGAGATACAATATGTACAACCAAAACATTACTTAAGGGAGGATATTTTTGGGTAATTGCAATATTATTGTAAATAACAAAATTCCCATATTTTTAAAATTTCTTAAGGCTATTTTTTTCCTTTCATGTTTATTGAATTTTTGAGATTTGTTTTTTTTTAACTTTGACACAAGATTGGGATTTTTGTTTTGAATTAAAGATATTCTTGAGTCTCAACTATCCCTAGTCAAAAATTAAAAATATTTTCTATAGCTTTTGGAATTAAAAACTAGTATTAGAGCTATTAAACTACTTGTTGGCTTACTCCAACTTAAAAACCAGATCTTAGACAATTTATTTTCAATTTAATTCAATTGTATAGATGTATAGCAGAATTAATTTAGTGAAGTAGACCTCCTTAAGTTTACTAAGTTTTATAATATTTGGACCTATATTCAAAATCTGGGATCAATAAGTAATTAAGATTTGGTTTTGACTAAAGTTATGTCTATCACTTAAGTTATGCTTATAAATTTTGAAAGATTTTTAAACATTTGTATCTATTTTGTTGTTGTAAATAAGTTTAAGACTTTGGTAAAACTGTTTCTAGTCCTAAAACCAAACCCTCTTTGGGAATTTACAAAATTCAAAAATGTTAAAATTGCTTATAAAATAATTTACATACTGTAGAAGGTCCCACAATTGTGTTCCATGGTTTTTTCTAGCTGTCACGAGGAGAAAAAAATTAGGAATGAAGTAATCCACAAAAGAGTGGGGGTACAGGTAGTACAAGAGATAGTAGAGGAGTAAGACTGAGATGAAATGGGCATGTAATGAGGATGGAAAAAAAGAGGATGCTGAAGAAAATATTGGAAATTAAGTATGTGGGGAAAAGACTGCTAGATGACTGAGAAAGATATGTAAAGAGCAGATAACAGAAAGTGTGCAAGTGAGAGGAGAATAATTGAAGGAATTAAAGAAGGAAGAATGGTGGAAGATGGAAGCATTTTACTAAACTGACCCGGCCATAGGATGGAAACAGTTAATGATGACAAGTTAATTATTAAATTTCTGGTCTGGGACCTGGTTGTTGAGATCATCATATAGTTATAAATGATTTTGAACCACCAAAAACCAATATAAAGCCTTAAAACAAATTTCACTTGAAAAAAAAAAATCTTGAATCAGAATTTTTTTTTAAATCTCGAATATCCTTAAAGTTTTGCTACATCTGTTTTATTGACTTGGCATGTACAGCTTTAAAATATTTTGTTTAAACTAAATGGCAAGATTTAAAAAAATAGCCTAGTAACTTAGGAAATATATGAATATTTCTGGTATCATGGAGGGTTGGGATTTTAATCCCTGCCAGGGAATTGTTCCAAAGTTGTTGATGTAATTTTGTTTTTTCCTCCCAATATTGAACCTGCAGTCTTTATCGTTATTGGGCTATTGTTTCAAGATTTTAGCCTTATTAACCCTCATCATGACCCAATAATTGGTTTTCCATTCTACCTCCCCCACCAGACATATTTTGGGGCCCTACCTTCGAGTAGCTTCCTTGCTTCCTCTCCACCAACTAAAGGCGTGGTTACCGCTCAATTACCTCTTAGCGGTTGTTGAAAACACAGCCTCTTGGGTCACCTAGACCCCACGCGACCTGTTGTGTTTGTGTAAAATCCACAGCTTCCTAGAAAGCTGATAGCATGCCAATTTTGGTACAAGAATACCACCTACACCTCCCAGAAGTAACAACTGTGCAGAAATTCCAAGAAAATGCATACATTTGGAAAAATGTCCATCAAATTCAGGAAACAACACCTACCACGCCTGCCCGTTGTGCCTAAAGTACATTTGTGGGAATCTTGTGAAGTGTGTCTTGAAAAGGTTTGAAGCTACTAATAGGAAAAGGCGACAATCGACTAAAAATTACAATTTTTTTTTTTTAAAGTTTTGAAACTAAAAACCTTTATCATTTTGCATGAGTTTATTATTATTATTTATATTATTATTATTGTTTATTATTATTAGCACTGAGTCTTACGACCCGTTCAGTTTGTATGCATGTTATATTGATAACTTTCTCTTAGTGTTTTTGAAAGTCATATAACTTTTCTGTGAAGGGTTAAAAAGTTGAAAAACGTATTTTCGTCTCAAACAAATATTTTAGAATAATATTGAAAACAATAAATAAACCAAAATCATGAGTTAGAATAAAATAACCAAAGAAGAACATTTTGGAGGTTTTTTGTTTATTTTTTCAAAATTAGACTTAGCTATTTTGTAATGCGTATTTGTTTAAATAAATTAATTGTTAAGTGTTAAAATTGGATAAAATATTATTTTCTAAATAAAACATTTGAAAAAAACTCCAAAAAAAGGGGGTTAAAATACACTACAAACGTAAGGGTCATGTTGACCACACGCAACCACTCCAGGGTTAAGATGAAATCCTAAAAGTTTGCAAAAACAAAAATTGATTCACATCCAAGTGATATATTATTCCATATTTTTTTCCTATTCCTAATAATTGTGCAATGCCTTGTCCTCATCATCAAGAACAGCTTCCAGCCAGCCTCTGGCTGGGTCTGTTTGGAACATAGGCTTCTCCATCCACCTTGGCCCAGTTCTCTCCTCTACACCCTCCTCCCTCCCTTCAGCCATCTGTCCCTTGGTCTTTCTCACAGCCCCCACCACAATGTTGGTTAAAAGCTTGAAAGTTTGGAATTTTATGAGATTTTAGATCTGGAGTTGGTAAATGTTAGGCTCATTCTGTACTCCATTACTTTCTATAATGTAAGTCCTCAACCACAGAGTTGTAAAGACAAATTAAAAATTTCCCAATCTTGATCTCTACACTACAAAAAGTCCCAACTTCAAAAATTGTCAAACATTGAAAGGAGATTCCTTGTTTAGTAGATTGTAGAAATCTTAGCTAATCAAGTAGTCTAGTAGCACTGTTGTCAGTAGGTAGAACAACGAACGGTGAGTCTATGCCGAATGCGGTATGGAAACTAATCATAAGGGAACATGAGCTGCCCAGAAGCAACAATGCTTGAAGTTGCAGTATTGTCAACCAATTTTTTGTTTATTATTTAGTGTTTTTAGTTGTGACTTTCGTGGCTGCTAGACTGTCGCAGTTTAGTGATTCAAATTATCATTTGTTGTACAGCCAATGCCTTAATTAGGGCTTTATTAAATCTTGAAGTCATAAATGCAGTGAATGTTATGCAACATTTTATTGTTTTCTTATCGAAAGCTTTGACTGATGAAATGAGGACATTGAGGTTAGTGTAATGTTTGACTTCTGAAATGCACACTAATTTTTCTAACAAGTATCCATACTAGTTTGAATTAAACCGATGCATCTTATTGTTTATTAATATAGGCTTTCATGAAATCAATTTAAATAGGCTCAAAACAGCAATGAAGGAAGAGGAGTTATAGGGCTGTGTTACATTGTTACACCTCTTATTACTTTTCATTTGATTAAGTATAGTACATTAAACAAAAAATAAGTTTTTTCACACTAACATTTTCAAATTTGGGATACATTTTTAAATTTGTTATTTAGTGTTCAATTTGCTTGAAATTTCATATAACCATGTTGTCTAAAGTGCTGATTTTGAATTTGCCATACGTTATTTAATAAAATTTCAAGGGAAGCTCCTACACCCTCGCGTTAAATTACGATATCGATGGGTCTAAGGTAAAATGTTGTAACCCTCAAAAAATTGAAATCTTAGATTTTGGTATATTTCAATTTGTTTTTGTTACAGTTACATGTAGGTAAAGTGCTGTAACTCTCAGACAAATATTAATGGAAATATAGCACTTTATTTTTTTGGGTAACCCTCATCCAGCACAGATGTTGGAAGGGAAAAGGCAGTAAGCCTCATGCTATAGGCTTACAACGTTTTACCTACGCAAGTTTCATAGACAGGCTTAGTCGTATGCCACATCCAGTGAGGTTTACACCTCTTTACTTCCATGTTCCTTGATAGATCAGCTGTTTTATGAGGGTTACACAATTTAATAACATCACTGTCTTGCATTTCTGATTTTAGTTTACAGTATTTCTTTGTTAAGTAATCTGAGTTGTCCTAAAGTTTAAGTGTTTTTTTTTGTAATGTCTCAACGATCAAAAAGGATTATCAAATTAGCACTGCAGTCAGTGAATAGTAATGAAAATGTACAAAGTGTGAATGGCTCTATAAGTAGTGTAAATAATTTTACAGAGCTATGTTTTCACTCCAGTGATGAACAAACACTTAAGTCAGTGAATAATAATGAAAACTTACGAAGTGTAAGTGGCTCTATAAGTAGTGTAAATAATTGTATAGAGGAAAATTTTGATTCCAGTAGACCGGTGAATGTGGTTCTTCTTCCAACTCAAAGCACTCGGTTAATAGATAGGAAAATGGATATGATTGATCCGTACATAGATAGTAATATAATTATTGTTGACGAAAACTGCACAGTTATTTTAGATGAATATTTGCTAAGTGAACACAATATTGGGACTATTAATACTTTGGACACAAATTTAGAATTAAATGAACATGGTATACAAAATTCTCAACCTCAAGAACTCAATGATTTCGCCTCTAAAGAAGTTTATGGAAATGGTGAGAATGAGAATGTATCCTGCAATACTGAAAATAGTTCAAACGTCATTGTTGAAAATGCTACCAGATCTAATGTAAACAGTGTAGAAAATCTATCAGTTATCGGAGAAAATGAAACAGAAGATGAGATTGTTGATGAAAAAGGAAAAAAAAAAAAAAAAATTGTCTAAAGCTTTTATTCAAAAGAAAAATAAGCAAAATGGGGAGACTTATATAAGTAAAACTAATAAAGTTATGCCATCAAAAAATGTACAGCCAGACCCATGTGCCCACGGGAAGTGTCAGAACAACTGTACAAAAAAATTAGGGGAAGAGAGGCAACAAATCTTTGAATTATATTACAAATTAGATTTTGAAGGTAAAAAAAGTTTTTTATTATCTTGTATGGAAGAAAACGAAAAGAAAAGAATATATACAAAGCACAGTGAAAGTAGAAGAGGTCGATATTTAGTTATTATTTGTCCAAGGGAGGTGACAAATTTAAAGTCTGCCAGCAATTTTTAATAAAGACACTGGATATTAGTCAAAGGATTCTGCAGTATTCATTTGACAACAAAACGGAAATACACACACCTAAACTAGACATGAGGGGTAGGAAAGAGCCTCCAAATAAGACTTCTCAGGAAAAAAGGGAAATTGTTGACAAATTTATAAAATCCCTTCCAGCTGTACCCTCACACTATTGTCGCCAGAGTACAAACAAACTCTATTTACCGGTGGAGTTTAAAAATTTGGCCAATATATACAGAATATATGTTGCTGATTGTAAAGAAAAAAAACTTAGATCCAGTGAAAGAAGATGTATTTCGAGAAATATTTAATAAAGAATTTAATATTGGTATTCACTGCCTGAAGAAAGACAAGTGCTTAAAATGTGAAAATTTCAAAAGTAAACAAGATGATACTCCTGACCCTGACCATGAAAAGCATTTAACTGAAAAAGAGCTTTCTAAAAAAACTTTTGAGAAGGACCAAACGCATGCTAAAAATGATGAAACTTTTTTGTGTGTATCATTTGATCTTCAGAAGGTACTAAATACCCCTTTTCGACAGAAAAATATGCTTTTATACTATAGTCGTAAATATGCTATTTATAATTTTACTCTGTATGAAAGTGGAACTAGAGATGGATTTTGCTACCTATGGGGAGAGAGCGATGGGAAAAGGGGGTCAAATGAAGTTTGCAGTATTGTTTACAAGTACCTGACCATAGTTGAAAGTAGACACAAAGTGAAGAATGTAGCTTTGTATTGTGATAGCTGTCCGGGACAAAATAAGAACCGGCAGCTTTGGGCTATGTTGTATTATTTTCTAAAACATTCGGAAAGTATAGAGCAAATTACTTTGAACTACCTCATTCCCGGACACACTTACATGCCTGTGGATTCAATGCATGCATGTATTGAGTCATGTTACAGGAACAAAGTTATTTGGGCTCCATCAGAATGGGCAACACTAATTACCAACAGTAGAATATCACCAAAGCCTTACAATGTTGATGTCCTTTCTTACAGTTCATTTTCTAACTGGAAAGAATACCAAGAATCAGTTTTACCGGATACAAAAACCAAAAGTGAAGAAGGTGCAAAAATCAAAATACGTGAAATATCTAGACTAAACATTTATAAGGGTAATGATGTGGTAGAAATTTACGACAGTTTTGATGAATCAAAAATGCCCATTCATTTAAAGTTTCAGGAGAAAAAACGACGGTCCGGTGAAGAAGTTAGACTTAAAGTTTTATATTCAAAACGTCAACCCATTTCAATTGCAAAATACAAAGATTTGATTAATTTGTGTTCAAAAGGAGTGATCCCAAAACGCTACCATCAAGAATATAAGACTCTTCCAAAGAAAAACAACATTCAAGATTGTCTAGATGAAACAGATGAAGATGATGAAGTGGATTAAATTTAATATTTTGTTTCCAGTGCAGTAAAGTTATTCAATAGGTATTTTAGTTAATTTTTAATCATTTACTCTCCTCATTTTGTAAGATCCAGTTAATTCATAGCCTATGCAGGCTTATGTTTCTGAGGAGTATTTTCCCCTTCTTCTTTATAACTGTATTTTAAATATTGACATTTTATAAGTTTTTAAACAAATTATAAGCTTTAGGTTTATAGTAATTCTCTTCAATTTGTCAATTAAAAATGTATGTCATAATGTAGACCTTATAAAATTATAGATTAAAACAGTGATAATAATAATAATAATAATAATAATAATAATAATTATTATTATTATACTATGGCATGTTAATGATTATTAATGAGGCTTACAATTTAATATTGCTTTCAGAGTTCTCCAAAGTAAAACGCGTTAACCCTCAAGTTTTGAGTTTTTTTCACTATATTTAATAGTAATATTATTTCTACGTCAGTTATTTTAACCACAAAAATAACATAAAATGCAATCTTTCATATAAACATAATCAGTTACTCATATATAAATTGTCTTGGAAGAAAACAAAAATTTTGCTCTCCTGTAAAATTTTAAAAATGAGGCTTACAACCTTTAACCTTAGAACCATCGATATGTTTTGAATAGTTTATAGATGTACCAGTTTAACATTTTAGGGCAACTTCAATGAGGTTATGAAGCAGGACATTGGTAAACAGGTATCAAAATACCAATAAATTCAATGTTTTATTGCTTCATTTTACAGTTGAAAATGTTTTTAAATAACTTTGGCCAAATTGCTAATTTTTTTGATAAAGTGATGAGCGAGTTCTACAGCTAAGGAAGCTTAAGGTTGAATATTGCTTCCAAGTGTGTTATAATAAAGCAGCGGTTTCCATATTGGTTTAACAGCGTGTTTTGGGTGGGGTCACATTATAGAGGGTTTAGGTTTATATTTACTTTTTTAAGGATTTTAAAGATTAAAGGAAGATGAGTAATTCTAATAGAAATGCAAGTTGTTAAAGTGCTAAAAGCGACCTAGTTACTGCTTAGGTTCCTATTAGCTATTCCATTCTGATAGCTTCTTGGTGACTTGTTTACTGTGGCAGCCTTGTAATGCTGCTAGCATAATATAAAATCACACCCCAACCCTAGGCTTGTTGATTCTCTTTTGATACATATAGTCATTATTATAAGCAATTTATAATAATTAAAACAAGCGCTAGTGGACACACGGGTTTAATGTCATTCTCTTTTGGTGAAGGTGACATAAGGATTTTAATTCTGGCCAAGGGTAGTTTATCCTAATATTCCTCCAAGCAAATAAGGGTACATTTCCTCTAAATTTTACCTATCCCACTGGTGTAGATAAATCGGGCTGGTAGTAATACACAGTGAAAAAACTATGATTTGAACGGTTTTAAGTTATCAAAGAGTTGTGATGGCTGCATAGAGAAAAATTTGGTCATAAACTACAAAATGTTGGAAACCGCTGTAGTAAAGTCAGTTAAATTTTTTAATCAAAACTACATGATTTGAACGATATCTGCAAATCTAAATAAATATATCTAAGCTCAATTGGGTATTTAGCTCAGATGCAGGTAAACCGAAATAAATAATTCAAGTTATTTCCTTATGCACTGACAAAGCCTTGTAGCTTTAAAAATCCAGAATGAACAAATGAATAATTAAATTTAAAAATAAAGTTGCCTAAAAGCTCGGTTCAATGTTTGATTATCTAACCTAAATTTTATAAAAAGTCTGGGAGCCTCCTTCCTGCCCCTCCACTACACTTGTACTCACTCACCTTTGCTAATTGGGAATTTTTCTAATTTCGAAATGTTTAGAGTCGGGAAATACACTGGTTCATCCCCCTCTCCCACAAATATATTTTGTGCAACACTCTTGGTTGTTGAGACAGGCTGTATTCAAAAAGTCCAAGGAGCCTTACTAAGGATATAGCTTGTACAATTTGTTGCTTAAATGCTAGATGATTTTTAACTTTTGTGAAATAAAATTCACCCAGGCCATGAAGTTTTCTTTCTACTATATTTATTAAAAATAACCTATGAACCTAACAATATTAAACAATGCTTTGAACCACATGGAGAAAGAAAAAATAATATTATTTTGGAAGTCCTTGTAGTAACTACCAATATTTATTATTAATGATTTTATTGAATTATACTAGCACTCTGAGAGTTATTTTACAGTATATAGGTAAAAAAAAATTGGGCTCTTGAAAATATTTTACTTCCTCTAAAATTCAAGTCTTGCACACTTTTGGAGGCCCCTGGTCTACTTGACGGATAGCATGTAGTTTCCGAACAATTTGAAAGGCTCAACTGACCCCAAAAAGTTAATTATTATAGAGACGCATAAAAAAATAATTGTGTTTTTTGGAAAAAACATTCAATCTTCATTACAAAATAAATGTAAATAATGTAATACTTTGTGTGTCAAGAGTCGTCATAAGGTGCATAAACTTGTGCAACATTCAAATTGAATACAATTCTGGTATTGGCAATTATTTTACCACAGCTATGTTTTGATCGTTACATTATTTTTTAACATTTATTTAAAGTGGTTTATCATATTTTACATAATACATTTCTCTTTATATTTTAACCGACACTTTAGCTAGGTCGATAGCACGTGTGCTTACTATGCAAAGGGTCCTGGTTTCAATTCCAGGGTAATTTAACTTTAGTAAACTGTTATGTATGTCATAGTTAAAAGCTAGTTTGAAAGTCATATGCTGATATAATCCTTGTTTTCATAAATTGCACATTAAAAATCTCCATTGGAATATAATATTTTAAATAATATATTTTATGAAATAATGTTGATGTAAGTTCACTTTGTAGCTCACAAAGATTTTTTTTAAGACTCAGTAAAAAAAAATACATCTGAAATATTTTAACTGGTTCTCTGGAAAAGTTTCAAGGCTATTAGTGTTGTCATGTCGAGTGAACAATATTATTACTGCCTGCTGAATCTTGGGTTCTACCAGGCACTTCCCCTCTCTCTCTCTCTTGATTTGAGTTGGTGTGGTGGGGGTGGTCGCCTCTATCTGTTAATAAACCTAAATTTACGTAACTAATAATAGATTTATAGCCCAGGAAGATTACGTGATTAAAAATAATATATTTATAAATTACACACAAAACTTAAGATTGTATTTTTTTTTTAAATCTAACCATCCTCAAAAATGTGTTTTTTGTGTCAACTTTAAAAATATCTGCCTAAAAAAATCAATTATATAATTCACTAGCAATGTAGAAAAGTGTCCATACTCTCATAATAAAAAAAATCAAAAGTATGTAATTATTTGTTCATCTAAAATTTTGGTCACAGATCAGTCATTTTTACTGTGTATTAGTAGCTATGCGACTGCACCTGAACAAATATGAGATAATCTGCGGCGAGGTGGTGAGACCGACGGAATAACCATTGTGACTACTACTTGTAAGTTATGTTGAACTGAAGCCTCCTGGATGTTTGGGCGACGAGTTGTTGGAATTGAATACAATAATGGCCAATCGTATATTAGCATGCTCTGATGCACCCTGAAGGGGAGCACGAGAGCAAATCCCAACACATACCGACCAATCGGTCACACCTTGTGGTTTCCGATACTAAGACAAACAAATTGTAGCATTTTGTGAAGTTTCTGAAACAAAGAAAAGCATACTGGTGGGGGGAAACAAAAAGTATATTGAAAAACCGAATAAGGATTTTTAAGGTTAAGTGTGAGACACTACTCTATAGCGGGCTGGGTGAGAGCCTCACAAACCACTGTTTGACACTGCTCACTTATCTGAGCAGGGCTTTGGGACGTCAGTGATATCCTCCAGGGTCAACTGATCAATAAAAGCATGAGAGGTGCTGCATTATGTATTAACTGGATCTGGCGTCTAAGGAGTAGTGGTAAAGGGAGGAGTCCAAGATAGGATTGCAGATGTTGTCTTTTTTTGCTGTCTCAGTTGACACAGTGTTGCAGTAACGTCCGCTAATTCTTAATTTGGTCTTCCAGCCAGACAGGATTTAAGTGACTCAGTATGCAACAATTAGACAGTGAGTTAATAAACTGCAATTTATTTTATTTTTGTATGTACTGCACTCTTTGTTTAATTTTCTTTGTGTGTATGGACTATATGAGCTTAGCCCGTTACAATTTAATAAACAAACCACTATCATTGCTGAGGAACTGCAGGTCTTATGGAGAAAAGCTTTATATTCTCTCTCTCTTCATTAACAGTTGTCAAATCTCCTCATGTTCACTTGTCTGAAGATGGTGTACTGGCAACCTCGACTAACCAGCTTTGCCAAAATTGTCTTAAATTTAAAGGGCTATTAACTACGCGAAAAGGAGAGAATTACAACGATGTTTCCCATTTGTAGTCACGCAGTTCCCTCAGTGATAATATCCAGTGCTAGCTCAGTCAATCCCTTCTAATGGATCTTTTTATCCACTGTTAATATAGGCCCCAAATTACACATTCTGTTGGTATTTTATTATACTAAAGCCTATGTTACCACACGCTTACACCTAATTTCATTGCTGAGGGAACTGCATGCTTACTATTGAGCAACAGCGTTGTCATTCTTTTGTTTTTCGTGATCAGTCTTCCTTCGAATGTATATAAAATTTGGCAATGTTGGGCTGTTGTTCTTGCCATTAGTTGGTGCTTCTTCCTCCAGCATAGTCGTAAAGTTACAGTAACTGAATCTTGTGTTCCTAATAGCTAGCTCAAACACATTCTCTAAGTAAACACTCATATTTTATTAATACTCTGTGTAGAAAAATATTTGTTATTGGTCACGTTAAGATTTTGTGTGTATGTGTTGGTTGTATGTTTAGTTTTTTTCCATAAGGTTGTCGAATTTTAATTTTATTTGCATATTAATATATTTATTTGAATAATAGTATATTGTTAACAGTTAAAATAAAACACAAAGTATGGAATCTACAGCTTGTTACAAACAATTATATTCCAAGAGGAAAATATTAAGTGGTAAAGAAAGGGCAATGGTGTTAAGAGTCTACACCTATTTTCATTAAGACGGAACTTGTTCAGTAAATAAAGCGGCAATGCAGACTGCAGAAGCTACAGGTGTATCCTATAAGTTATTAAACAAGAATTTCAAACTAAGGGATAGTTACTGACACCAATAAAAAAAAAGGAAATAACTGCACTCAAATGAAGCGTTTGGATAAATATGACACTTTTACTCAAGAGGCAATTCACAGAAGGGTACAGTCACTTTACCTTAACAATGAATTACATACCCTAAAGGAAATTAAAGTTTGATTGGAATTGATAGTGATTGCCTAATTTTTTGATTAAGAACAAGTAAGAACATAATTTATAGCATTTAGTATGAAATGCATGTTGTAATATATTTATTTGTATATTAATTATGAGGAAAAAAAGCTTTATACATAAAATAGTTTTAAGCATAATTACATGGGGAATAGAAAAAGTTAATAAACATATATCTTGAAAAAAATATGTTTGTGGAAATAGTTAATGTTTGTAGAAAAGGCTGTACACCTATAGGAAATGTTTTGCCTGTCAATTGAACCCCCCAAATTCCCCATGCCGTATTGTTTACAATGAATGAGGGATTTCCAAGTAAACCCTTCCCTCTCACTTCCCAACAACCAAAAGTTAGAAGGTAACAAAGAGAGAGCGAAAATAAATCTTTTCTCCATAAGACCTGCCGTTCACTCAGCTATGAAATTAGGTGTTGCCTTTCATATGTTTTTGTATTTATCAGACATTGTAATACTAATTATTGATGGTTTACTTGATACTTTATACAAGGAAGAGAATAAGGCCTAGTAGAGCTATAAATTTGGATGAAGTAGAGCTGAGAAAAGTACAGAATGTTGAAAGCAGGATTGAGGCGAAAAGTTGTTACGTGTCATCTACTGGTGACCGAGCAAGGACACCCTTCCCAGGCGAGCTACTGTAGCATTAGCCACAAGTCAGTGATACCCAAGCCAATAACAGACTTACCCAATTGCACGGACACCGTCTGCTGTTGGCCCGACTAAGCACTCGATCACCCCGCTGCTATTCACACGCCCGAACACAACTGACAACAGAATACTGAAGCCGCGAAAATTCAACGCTCGGTTACAAAATTTCCTGACCAAAGATCTTTAGTAGAAAAGAAGATACTCTTTGCCAGTGCCCAGTTTTGTTTCTACTCCAGTTTAGAAACGTGTAGAATACCCTCTCCCCCCTTGTTTATGTTCTTTGGTTTTCCTCCCCTCGTGATCCCCTCATTCCGTGTTCTGTAGACTGGCTTCGATTATCGCTAGGGGAAGCTAAGGCTTCGGAAATTCATAATGATGTAAGCAAAATTCTTTTTCGGCATGTAATCTTTTTGTTTCAAAATTCTTTTTTGGCTTTATGAACTTATTTTATTGGAATCCAACTAGAAAACAGAGCTAGTGATGTTAGTAATAATATTTCTTTTGAACTTAAAATTTATCTCCAATATTTACTTATGAACTTAATTTATTCGGCGCCTTCAGCGCTAGTATAGAGGTTAGTAATGGCCGCCATAATAACTTTGTTTATTGATGGTAATATTTTGAGCGTTGGTAATTAATGTGTGGATTGTTCTACTTTATGATCAATATAAGAAATTTGATAGTTTTATGCATAGGTAAGACATATTTTCCCTTTGGTCGGGACAGAGATGTAAGGATAATGATATAAATAAGTTTGATTTTTATGTAATGAACATGAGTATTTTGCAAAGATTTAATTTATGAGTTCTATATTGTTCTTTCCTGGCTAACAATTATGCATCTAACTTGTATTTTTGTTAATGTAAATTAGTGATGGTGATCACTAAAACATTTAAGGTGCTCTTCTAATGAAACAATGCTATTGTGATCACAAACTATTTTATACATTATTTCTCCTCTTTTTGGGATTTTTCATATTAATTGTTGTTCATATCTTTTCAAATATCTAATAAACAACCCATTTCACGAATCTTTTCTTCTTACTTTATTTTTTGTACTTATTTATCCTTAGGTATAACGCTATCCCGCTTCTAAAATAGTTGTCTGGTAATCAAATTAGGGGAATATTTATATATTGTTGAGGTTGACCGTGGGGACGGGTTCCGCAATTGTTCCAAATTGCGTGTTCTGGGTATTGGTTTCTTGCCCAGATTTTTCTATATTCTTTACTCACTTAGCACACTCTTTCTTTTTTGTTGACTTTTTTTATTTGAACCCTATTAGTTAGATTTTAGGGTTAGAAATAGGGTTCACTACCAAACACAGATTCCGAGACCCAACACTAGAAAGTGTTGCCATGAGTTTGACTAAACTTATTAAAATATTTGTGTTTATCTTAAGAGTAGCTGGAGGAAGATCCTCACATATAATTTTCTGTATATTTAATCTAATGTATTGGTTCCTCTGCTGCGTCAACACGTAATTTAAGATATAATCAGTTTACAAGCTTGTAGAGAGTCACCTACATAAATGTAAAATGAACAAATAGTTAGAAAGAGAAGACTCATAGCCATAATTATTATCAAATCAAACATAGGAATGTTTCACAAGTTTGAAGCCTTTAGCCTTTAGCTGACTGCCTCAGCTCCTGACCTCTGAGATTGAGCCCTTGGCTGGTTGCCTCAGATCCTGACCTCTCATGCTCCAACACACTACTACCCATGAATCACTCCAAGGGGTGAGAAAGGAGGGGAGGTAAAAATAACGAGAAAGCCATAAATACACGACATCATCCAACACCCTCATAAGCTCTCCACCGATTACCTCAACCCACCCACACCCTCAATACACTCGACCCTCCCTCCATGCCTCCAGCCACCCCTCAGACCTTAGAAAATTCCCCTCCATCGTCATCCAGTGGGAACATCTAACTCTCATGGTACGCAGTTGTCATATATTGATGATGATGATGATACTTTTTATATAGCACATATTAAAGTACCAAATAATACACATTGTAAATAGATAAATCAAAATAAGTCATTGCATATCCTAAATTATTGTTCAATAAATTAAGTGGAGAACTGTTGATTTTGATAATCAGTTGTACTTAAGAGTAAATAAATTATTTGAACATATTTTCATTTTTAACTGTTATACTTTTGGTAGTGAGGATTCTAACATACATTATTCGACAACAGTTTGTATCTCAAATATTATAAAAATAACACTTTAAATTACAAATGAAGCAGAACATGTTTTATAAAATTTATTTTTGAATAAAATAAATTATAAATCCTAATCTTTCTATGGATAGGCATATAATAAAGAGTCACAGTAATACAATTGCATTTAAATATATTTATTACTAAACAAAGCCTTGATTTTCAAAATATTAATATTTAACATTCATCATTATATTTCAGTATTTATATGTAATTAAAAAATAATCTAAATGTTATTTTATAAAATCTATTAATACACTGTATTTCCATTACATGAAGAAGCTATAAACACTGTATAATCAATGATCATGTTCAGGACAGCCACTTTGGTCGGAGAGGACATATTCCCCAGAAGGCAGGGCTCCATTAGCCTCAACTTCAACTGAAGTACTCAGTGACTTGGTGCGGGATGCCAGCCATGTCACCTCTGAAATCAAAAGGAAAGATATTTGTAGATATTCAACCTTCAAAATGTGACTCCTTAAGGTGGGATGGAACGTGACACGAGAAAAAGCCAGTGTTTTTCCAATTTTTATGGCAAAACATTCTTTTTGCTTAAAATAAATAAAATATTCCTCCAGTACAAACAAAGAATATAATTTTATACTTATGATGACCTCAAAATTTCTTGAACATCTGTCATGGAATTTAATGTCAACTTTTCATTTAAAAAGTTTCTCATGCTCATGACAGATATACAGGAACTGTCGATATCAATATATGAATAAAATAAATCTATATGCTTGAAACTGAAGCTATATTTGATTTATTCTGTACAACAAAAAGTTTTGCCATAAAAACTGCAAAAGCACTGTCTTTTTCTCGCTTCACCTTCCATCCCATCTTAGTACTAATAATCTGACTATAAAACAAGAAGTTCAGCGATTGTCAGCCTGGTGGGAAGATCATTGTTTAACAGATACAAAGTTACAAAAACTCTTTTATTACATTCATAAGATAGTTCAAGTAATCTTCTGCTTTCACCTTTCGTAGATAGGTAGTACCATTTCCAATAAAATCATACCAATAATATAGTAAACCGTTATCATTGTTGACCTCAAACAAATATGTATATATATTTTTTCTACCATAATCCCACAATCGATTTTAGTGAAAAATGTTACCAATTTTATTGTATTAATGATTTTAGCTTAGCTTAATATTAATGGTAATAATCGTTATAAGTGCACCTGTTTTTGTCAGCCATTGGTATTTTTGGTTTTGTAGGTCTTCACAGTTATCTAGGTATTAAAAGCTCCTGGAAGCTATACCTTATTTATAACTTTATTTATAAATATATAGAAAAAATATTTTTATATAATGTTTCAAACTAAAATCACTATATTGTATTCATTGATAAAAAATAGACGAGAAAATATTACTATGATAATCTTACCTATAATAATTATTAAAAAGTATAAAATATCATTAAACTATTTTACTTAATGCTATATTATGTTTTACAGAATCATAAAAATAGTATAGTTGATAGATTCATATAGGGAACATGTTCCTGGAAAACAAGATGGAGACCTGATATTTTTCCTGACATTCACACTGAAATAATCCATAAACTACTTAATATTCTAATATCCTTCACATTTATTAAAGTATTTGTGAATACATCACATAATGACAGTCAACTAAAGAAATGGTCAACATGAGCAAACAAAAATTGAAAAGAATAAACATTTATTATCAATTATTATTAAAGGCATTGAATAAATAATATTAATGTTAGCAAATTGATCCCAAAAATTGCATTATATTACCTTTAACATTTCCTTTTCATGCATATAAACTTAACACACAAATTGTCTTCCTGACACTTTTTCTTAGGTTTGTCTAAGATGTGTGATCTAAAAAGAGGAATTTATAAGTATACAATTTAAGGTCACTACATCCAAAACCACAGATAAAAAAAAAGTTCAATATTTAAATAAATTGTTTGTTACAGCTATCTCAAACTAAAAATAAGACCCCAAAAGTAATTCTAAATAAGTAAGATACTTCCCAAAATAAAACAAGAGTTTGTATAAAGGTTTTTTCTCTTTGAAATGCACATATGTTTCTTATCAATTCATCGATGTTCTTAAACTTTTGTTTTATAATGTTTTGAAATGATCTACGATAGTAAACACAAATCTTAAAATATTCAGATAATTTATCTAAAGCTTTAGAGCATAAGAAAGGTGATGTTTTCAAAGCATAATATATTCTGATTAAATATAGTATGTTGTTTGTAAGGGTATCTATTAAAAATAATTATAATACAAACTCTTAATCGTTTCAAAAATATTTGTACAGCGTATAGATATATAGAGGTCATACATGCACACACACACATACACAGTAAAAGTTATATTTAATTAAACTAAAATAGATAACCTAGCGGCCTAACTTGTGTTAAGACACAACTTGATTTAACTAGAGCAGACATAGTTTAGCTTAGTCTAACTTGGATAAAAGATTTCAGCTTGAATTGAAAGTATGTGGCACTCTACGCCATGACAACTACAAGCTTGTATCCAAACTAAGGTGGTCATTTCGAGCACTTACTATAGTGTTAAACAGCTCCACACTACTGGAGTACAGACATGACTATAGCTCGGAGACACGGTCAAATGGGACGCATGTATATATGATTTCTATCAATTGTTTTTGTACCTCCACTCCACCTCTGAATTGTGTCCCAAAGGTTACAGTACCCACTGTATCACATTGTTTGGTTTTAATTATTACACTAGCTGCTTCAATGGCCGCGTGGTCTTACATGCTACTCTTGCAGTAGACTAGACTGCCAATGACGGACAGATCGAGGTTTGATAGTCTGTTGGCTGTACTGAGGTTTTTTCCAAAATGGTTTTCCACCCTTCCTCTACCTAAATTGGGTTACATTTCTTCTAAATATAACATTCCTCATCCTTACACCATTAGAACAATTATTATTTATGTGTACAACCTGAACAGGTAGACTTAGTAATACGCGGTAATTAAAAAAATGTTCTAGTGAATAATAGCATATTATAAAATTAGTTTATTTACGCATATTTGAATGGATAAATAAAGCTTTTTTTAAAAATTATCTTATAAAAGAGTAAAAAATTGACATACAATTTTGCACCTATATTTTTATAGAACTAGAACATCCTTGGGCCAGAACTTTCAGCTTAAAGGATATAGTAAACAACTTTTGTTGGTTCATTTAAATTTAGGTTACAATATATTTGTTAACGATTAATATTTTTAATATACATTTGGTTATGTTAGGATAGTTTAGATACATTTAATTTTGATCAAATCAATTTAATTTTGATAAAACTGTTTATAATTAATTATCTTTTTGTGATGAATTTGTTTACCAGTTTAAAAAAGAGATATATATATATATATAATTTTGTTTACATTCAATTTGCTCATCTTTAACACAATAAACCATTAAATACAATTCAGCCTATTATTTCTGGATCTATATTAACTATACCCAACTTTTACACAGTATTTATCTGGCTTGTAACTAAATTAGAATAAAGTCAACTCACCAATAGTTTCATCTTTATTGCTATATTTGGGACCACAGTACCACCAAACCGCAAAGTTGGAGTAGTCAGTATCCAGGATATAGAAATTTCTGGAACCATCTGAAAAATAAACACTCATAACATAGATTCTAGTTTTTCTTTTAGTTGGGTATGAAAATGCTAAATTCTCTATGTATAGTCTGTTCAGAAACTCAGATCCCAAACTGCACATATAGCTCGTTTGAACAAAAGTAATACAAAATCCCTCTACACTTACATCTGGAAAGTTATGCTAATACCATTAAATAATTTGTGTTCAAAGTTTCGGCGTATAGCAACATGATAACAAATCTGTTCTGTCATGCATGTACAACAGGTTGCATAGGAGTTAGGCGTGTGGCACTACACACCTCGACATCTTGGAGCACGGCAGCGGAATAGACCACAATTAATAGTAAACACACCAGTCCATTTAGAATTGTGAATACGTTCTGAGGGTCACCATTAACGGTCCTACATCACAGAACGCGCTTGCCATTATTACATGTGCATTGCCACGGGTCTAGCTCCTATGCAACTTACAAATCTTGCAAATATTACCCGAGATGGTTAGTCAATTCACTGAGAAAAAACATGGGAAATTATTGAGATGTTGGGAGCGTTATTTAACAGACTCGCCAGCCCTGGCATGGATTGTATTTCTGTTTTCGCTAAATGTATGTGTAGTATGTCTAGTATCTGTTATTAACTAGGGGATTAAGAAAAATATAAAAATCAAATGAAAAAAGTAAATGAAACAAATTGAAAATTGTTGCTAAGGTAGCTTGACAAAAACTAAAAAACAAATTGGGATATTTGAAAGAAAACATCAATCACCACAACTAATTTTAGACAACAAAAGCTCTCAACAAACGAGAGTGACTTACCAGCATATTTAGCGTCAGAAGATGTGGGGTTCTTTCTGGTCAGAGTATTTGACCACTGAATGTATGAGTTGGACCTGAAATTAATTAAGATATTGTTTTCAAATAAAGAAATACATAACCCTAAAACAATTCTTTACTGACAAATATTAGTGGAAAGAATATACTTAAAGTGGGGACGTGAAAAAAAGGTTAATGGTTTTGCAGATTTAATATCATATCAAACAATACTTTGCTAGCCTAAATAACTCAAATTAATATTGCTCCAGTAAAGCTTGAGTTTAATTTTCTACAAATAGTAATCTCAAAAGTTCTTGGATATTTATCTTGAGCATATTAACTTTAGATGATTAAATTTAAATGAGAAGGAAAAGTTATCAAATTATAGGACACCATTTACAGATATTCAAGAAATGTTTATACAACCATGCGAAGAAAATTAAACTTAGTTTATAGTGGATAGATATTTGATTTATTTTTCTGAATAATTTTGCTTTAAAAATGCAAAAACACTAGCCTTATCTCGCAGTTCCTACCATATCACCTTAAGCGTTAGTATAATTAACAATATTTTAAGGATGGCTCTATTAAAATGAACCAGCACTAATAGAGGGGGGGAGCTTCAGCCCATGAGCCCCCTCCCTGGATACGTGCCAGCCATGGTGGAGCATGTTTGGGGCTTCGGTATAGCAAGCACCTCAAAAAACCAAAACAAGTTTGTTTTTTTCCATTTTTAATATTTTGTAATTTTATACACAATATAACACCATTAGAATATTGTTGTGCCTAGGGGAGCCGAGCCGAGCCAAGAGCTGCGAAAATGCGTGTATTTAGATGATGTGAGCGACAAGATCCTTCTAAAAGCATTAGAGTGTGGTTTCGCTTTCAACATACCAGACCCTCCAAGTCTTGGATAACCCATTGCACTCTCTCATGAAGCCCCAAATGCCTTGAAGCGATACAAATCCTAAACAGCAGTTGCTCTAAACTATATCACTGTGCTAAGGGTGGAAATTACGCAGCACATTACTAGAAACAAAGCTACGTCATGGGTATTTACATCGGTTCCCTGCCGACGAAATATGGAAAATAAATTGCCATAAAATATATTAAGTTATAAATTTTATTATATATTAAAAATTTTTTTTTTTAATTACAGGGTTGGGGACCTACAAATGATTAATTTGCCACTGTCAATATCCAATGTATCCTAAAATATTATTAATAATAATAAACATATCCGTAGTACTATTCAGATACTGTTTCATTGTTCCCAGAAATAAGTCTTTTGCACTAATTTCCAAATATACTATTAGACTATATTACTTCAATTACTATAGGCGTCTCTAGCCTCTAATTATTGAAGGGCATTGAAAGAACTCACTTTCACTTTAGATTAAATAATAAAAATAAATT
>CABFOW010000532.1:0-61908 GCA_902141385.1 Timema californicum | reverse complement strand
CCCCTGCGCCTAACAGATCCGCAACTACAACACTACAACCTAAAGAACTAATTGTATCACATATACCCTGATCTCACACCAATGATTAAAATGTTAAAGATAATTCTAAGATAGATAGCAGCATTCTCCACTCAATGTTACTCACGTGGTATTGTAGAAGGCCTGACTCAAACCAAGTGATCCATCCTCAGCAGGAGTGACCACAACATGAAAACATTTCAGAGGGGGGGCGTTACTTGATACCTTATAGTTGTGCCACACTCCTCCCACCTGTCGGAGAGAAACAACACATGTCTCATTTACATCAATTATTATAAAGTGTATTTGGAAACTCATAGCCCAAACTGCATATGCAGCTTGTTTGAACCAAAATTAATACAAAAGTCCTGTACACTTGAATCTGGAAAACTATGCTAATACCATTACAGTGTGTTAAAATTTTCAGCGAACAGCACCTGGCGAGCAAAGCTGTTCAAGCATGCATGTACAATAGGTTGCATAGGAGTTAGGTGCGTGGCATTACACTCCTCGACATATTGGTGCACGGCAGAAGATCGTACCACAATTAATCAACACACCAGTCCATCTAGAAATGTGAATACGTTTTGAGAGTCATCAGTAAGGGTCCCATGTCACAGAAAGTGCTTGCTATAACTATATGTGCAATGATTTGGGCCACTACAACTACTTCAAACTGAATTTTAAGTTGTGATTAAAAGTTCTAGTGAGTAAGTCCCAGGGTTGCAAGAATACATCGTTTGTGATTATATCCGGCAGAATTAAGTATAAAACTATCTCGTTTTTGTTTATTAGTGTTTGTTGTTTACAAACAATTTCTTAAAGCGAGATCTATAAAATAATTTGTTAAGTTAATATTGGCTGTTGCTATCTTTGTGATCTACATAAGTAGAAGGTGGAGCATCATTTTACAAACAATTTATAAGCATTTACAATCACCTCAGTAGAAATTATAAACTGGTGTTTTAATTTAACTGAGTAGTGATGTAATCACGGATAATGTAGCTGAAATGGCTTCAGGTTCAAACTTACCTCACCACTTAAGCTTACACTCAAACATAACTTATATTCATTAATATGATTAAAGTTAGGGGCTGTCGTATTAGTACAATATTTTTTTAGCATCAAATCTTTTTACCAGAACAGGTTACACATTTATGTACTAATTACACTAATTTTTTTAGGTATATTATGAATGTTATTTAGGAAGTGTACCTGCATTTTAGTGGAATGCCATTTTTGTAAAAACCACCTTCACCAACCACCCAACCGAGATTCAAACCTTGATCTCCCCGTCATCTGTAGTCTAGTCTTTTGTGAGAATAATAAGTTAGACCATGCGGTCATCAACTCAGCTCATGTGAGTGTTCCCTGTCCACCTCTAGCCTCTAGTTCCCCTCAATATTCCTCTCTATATACTTGACTGGAGCTCTGGACTTCTGGATTCTTATCAAGTTTTTATCAAATTTTATTAAAATTGACTTTATTTATGTACTCCAACATAATAGTTGAGATTTTTAGTTTTGTTTTTCAAGTTGAAAAATGTTAAATAATGTTGTATATTAAAAATACAAAATTTATATCTTAGCTCACTGATCAAGCTAACATTTTGATCTCCAAATTCTCTAAGTAACTAATATATTTACAAAATTTTAAACAACTGTCTACAGATAGTTTAGCCTACTATCAACATTAGGATATGTGTGTTTCTGTAAATGATATGTTTACAGCAAATTTGCTTAAAGTTAGTTTTGATGAATTTAAAATGTGTTCAGTTATACATTAACTTATCTTAGACTAAGCCAAACTTTAAAAAAAGTCTTCCATCAATAAATGTTGCCCATAAAAGATAAGCTAAATTAATTATCTTCTCTTTACATTCTTGCTCCATTAAATACAAAGTAGTATATTTGATTGATTGATGTTAATGAGTGAATAAAATGAGCTAATTAAATAACAAATAACAAAAGGGTTTTCTTAGGTTAGTAGGCAATTCAATGAACTTATCATATAAGTATATTATATATTTATGTTAATAGTTTGATTAACATCCATACTTAATAAATAAAAACAGATTATGAAATTGATATCTTACTCTTGTCGAGTCTATGTTGCTTTTGGCCACTTTTTCAGGGCAGGTAGCAAACACCTGTGAAGTTATTAGCAACACGCCTAGTAGTAGTAGCAGCGCCATGTCTTAGTTGGTGATTGTTGCAGGATCGACAGTTGGCAGGCGTTCCACTCAATCAATTTTTATAGCAGTTTGTAAAACTAGTGTGTCATGTCATGAGATAGATGCCATGAAAAGTTCATTAACTAAATAATTTGTTATATAACTTTTAAACCAATCGATTTTTTTTATTGTAAACATTCCGTCACTGATATAAATTATCGATTGGGGTTAAAAAAAAGACTGAGGAGGGTTCAAAAGGAGCTAGTTAGTGTGATTAAATGTTATGTAACTAAAAAAAATAACTTTACAATATAATTTGTTTAGTTATAAGACAAAGTTACATGACTGACGAAATAGCTTAAACAAATCCTCTTCTATCAATATTCTTGGAGTTCTCAAAAGTGTTTGGTCGTATAATGATTAAACCCTCATAAAATTTAGGTGGGATTTTAGTGAATAAGATTGTTTAGGAAGCTAAGATCCCCCTAAAGTATTGTTATTAATTATTAGAGACATGGAAAATACGCAATAGCAATAAAAAAGGACTTGTTATACAAGTGTTATTTCACAAACAGTATTTGCAGTTTCTAATAGATCCTAGATTTAAAATGATAAAAATGGTTTTTCTATTCGCGATTAACTTACACGATAAATTTATGGACCTTGTGTTTCTATTCAAATAAAATATTATTTGAAAAAATATACAGTTTGTTGAATATTATAATTGCAAAACTTAAATTAAACATGTATCGAGCAACCAGCATAATTTCATCAATAGTATTTTCTTACTAAAAAATGGAAACGAAAGTTAACTACTGATCTTTTTTATGGGACTAAAATATAGTTCACAGCATCGACTTTACTCACAATGATATGATATCTCTTTCTACCCACTAGTGGAGAAAGGCACTCATATCGTCTACTCTGGTTTGTTGGTGACTAAGGGAGTTAGAAATTGAATCCCAGTATGGAAGTACTGAGTATGTCTTCCTAAATTTCTCCCATCTTCTATTCACTTAGTGTGAGTACATTTATTCTGGATTCTAACTTACTCATATTTACCACATTGGTGTGAGTGTACGAGTATCTCAGATGGGTAATAAAACGTGATGCACACTGGCATAAGTCCCTTTATTAAATTAATCAAATTTGATAGATAAATATATCTAAACACATTGTATGAATAATGAAGTCAAGTAAATAAATGAACATTAAAACTTATTTATTTCAACATAGCTATTTTAAAACATACATATTATTCTAAAAATAATGTTTAACATTATCTATTGGATATTTGAAGCATAGTAGCTATTTTTATCGTTCATTTATACATCATATTGATACTAATGTTAATGTTGAGGGCAGTCAGTCTGGTCGGAGAGAATATATTCCCCAGGAGGTAGGGCTCCATTAGCCTCGACTTCAACTGAAGAGCTCAGTGACTTGGTGCGGGACACCAACCAAGTCAAATCTAAAATAAGTACAATATAGAAATACATTTATTGTGTTTCTTGAGCGTATCATTATATATTTAGTGACTCAACATAATGTTATAGGTAAATAGCGATTTAAAAATCATGCAATTACAAAGTTTTTATATAAAAATACAAAAAATAGCATTACATAAATAAAAGATTGAATAACAGAAAACATTTATTTTGGTAGTTTAAAAAGACATATATGATATACATATGAGGGTTGTATTTTTTGTAGTAGTGGTAATATTTATCAATAAATATCTTTAATCGGCTGCTTTAACACTTCACCCAACCACTCAATATTAAAAAACTAATATGAGTGAGGAGATGAAGGGTTTTTAAATCTATCTGTGCCTATGAATTATATTTTGGTAGAGTTAATATAATCATGATGGTCTTTTACTAAAAACTTTATAATTTGATATATTTTATTATTATTTAATACTATCATATGTTTCCTCACCAATGTCCTTCGTTGCACCTTCATGCTTTGGTCCGCACAGCCAGAATACAGCGAAATTGGTGTAGTCCGTCTCAATCACATAGAATTTCACTGCATTATCTAGACACATAACCTTACTATTTCACATGTGATTAGTTATTTATATGTCTATGGAGGTAATTTGAATAGGACTTTACATAAAATACATAAAGAACACTAGTCAAACTTTGTGATAAACTTGACTTAAAATGTCATGACATTAGAAGAAATTTGGATGGTTAATAGAATAACTAGAATCTGTACACTAACAAAGAAAAGAAAACTAGAAACCAGACAAAATGTATATAACAATTATTTTTAAAATATAAACTTTAATACAATTAAAGTATACTACAAACTTAGACTACACAAAATTTAAAGTTAGTAAAATTTGTAATTTCAGGGGGTTCAAATAACTCAGCATTTCTACGCTCTTGCTTATTGAGATTCTAAATACTAAAACTGGAACGCGATAATCAAGCGGTTGTTGGATTTTCCAAATGATTGTAGAATGGTAGGTATATGAGAATTACTAAGGTGAATGGGTGCTATACTAGCTTTATTATTCATATATGAATACAATTTTATTTACTATGTTTTATGTGACTGAAAAGAACACACATGAACTACAAGTTAATGTAATGATATGAGGCACTGTTTACACATAAAACCGTTTCACTAGTTCACAAAGGTACTAATTGCACAATACAGAGTTGCGCACTAACATAGCGGTCACGTATTTCTTCATGGAGCTTTGGCCTAGACGAACATGATATTTTAAATATGATTCAATACTCCCACTAAATGAATAAATTGCTTGGACTTGCACAAATTGTTGGAAGTACAACTGTTTTAAATACACTAAACTTCCCCAAACTAAACAAGGAACAAAAACTTCATATATGTTGTTAGTATAAAAAATTTAAAGCATTTATTAGCACTCTAGCTTTGTAATTCTATTAGCAGCTTGAAGTATCTGATTTTACCTCTGTTTTTAATCTATGCACTATGTGTGTATTGCATGCATCGATTATTAAAAAATAAGCTATGATATTTAAAATAGAAATAAAAGAATTATTAAAATTAATAAACACTATCGAACTACAAAGTAGAAACATGATCAAAAGTAATTATTTAAAAAAAATGCAACATGGGATATTGTTTCTTAGTAGTTAAACACTTGAAACATACAAAATATATAGTACCAATAACTTGTATATCTTCAAGATTAAGGTTCTAGGTTCAATTTACACTAAGGACAGAAAGTATCAGTTTACAATAATAGATATTTCTATTTTAATAAAATTGTAAATGACCAATTTGGGACTTGATTGTTGCTTTTCGTAGAAACAATGTAGTTTAGATCACTAAAAGACAGTCCAATGGAAATAGAGCGCCCTAAAAACTTTGATAGGAATAAACATTACATTGCTGAAAATATACCATGACTCCAGTTGTGTTAATGCATCTCAATATATCAGAGTGACTTACCTTGGATATAATATTTAGCGTCAGAGGACGCAGGGTCCTCTTTTGTCAACGGGTCAGCCCTTGTGATGTACGATTTAGACCTGAAATAATCCAGTCTATATAAAGTAGGTTGGAAAAAGTAAAATAAATTAATTTGTTATCTTGCTGCTATGAGTAAATACATAACTATGTCAGCAAATTATGTGCAGACTATTTCAACCTAAAAGTGTAGACTAAGCCTAAATACCTATTTCTAGTGTCTAAACATACTAATGAGACAGAGATACTAGACAAATGGATTGCGTGTTAACACTTTTATTTGCTTCAAACAAATAGAAAAATACTTTTCGTTTTATTTCTTCAGGCCGCCTTTTTAATTATTTAAAGAAATCAAATCCAAATTTTAAAATTCTGTCTTCGACGTGTTCATGTTCAGAGGCAACTTAATAATATTTAAATTTCATATGTCTGTGTGCGGTATATATCACACATCGCTCATGTCAGATAGATGTACAAATTCTTCATATTAATACAAATAAAAAGTAACTACGTAGCAGTATTATTACTAAACCCCAGTGGATGAAACAGACACATGACACATGCACCATCGATGATAGAACAATTGTTAACAAGTGATTCCTTTCAGACGGGTAAGCAGTTTGTTCCACGTGCTACAGCGTGATTGAGTAGACTGGTTCATTGTTCCATGTTCCACGTGCAGTGAGTGTCAAACAAGTTCATTACGACTGAATTCTCCCTTGTGCCATCCAGTGTGAAAGCTGCCTAGTAAAGTTATAGTCGGACATAGTAAAGTTATAGTCGGCCATAGTAAAGTTGAACCCTTACTAAAAGTTTAGGCTAAGTATAACTAATAAACACACATTTCTGTTTTCAATCGCCTTGCGAATATAGTTCATTTAGACAATTTACATATTTTCTTAAACTTTTCTTGACCAAACATTTTTGAGGAGCGGATGATCTCGAAACTTTTCATTTTTAATTGCAAGAGAAAACTTCACTACCATTAATTAAAATAGGTCAACCTGTTGATTTGTTAATGTCACTCACGTGGTATCGTAATGAGCTGTACTTAAGTTGAGAGCTCCCGTGGCATCAGAGGTTATCACATTGTGAAAACACTTGCGATTAGCGGTGCCACCTGCCCTCTTAATGCTGTGCCACACACCTGCCAACTTCAGGAAAAAGAACCCATTGTTAGCTATTGCAAGAACATTACCTGGCAGTTACAAAGGTTACTAGAACTAGTTTTATATATATTAATATCGCTACTTCAAGTCATTTGATCGGAGGCTGTTATTTTTAGTAAAAAGTATAATAATAGTAATTAAATAATAATTAATATGTGTGTATCTGCATTGGTACTATTTAATAGAAAGTACAGCTTCCGATCAAATGACTTGAATTATTATTATTATTATTATTGTAAGCATCCCCATATTTCTACCTGCCTGGAAAATCCACATAACCCTATTTAAATTAATAGTATAGGGACGATAATTGAGTGACACTCAAAGTAAATGTATCCGTATTTGATGGAGGGAGGGGAAAGAAATCATACTAAATGTCGGCCCCAAAACATCAGCCTATAATTTGAAAGTACAGCTTGATAATTGTTGATTTTCTGCAGCCCATGCTAAGCGTGTAGATTTGGTTCAATTTGTCATAAAGTTTATATATAGTCAAGTTTGTAACGCTAAAGAGAGGAACAGTAATTTAAATACAATAATAAAATTCATCTGTGTTTTAAAGAAGTGAAACTGAACTAAAATGTTCACAAAACTCAGTATGTGTTTAAATAACATAATTTGTCAACATTTTTCTATAAGTCAAACATACCTAAATAATTTTTTTTGCAAATATTTTTATTCAAGTACCTTTTTTACTAAATAAGTACATATTTAAATAAAATATCCCTTAATGTTTAATCTCGTTACTCAAGGTGGAATGAAGGAGATGCGAGAAAATATCAGTGTTTTTGCAGTTTTTGTAGCAAACTCTTTTTTTTGGTCAAGATAAACAAAATATTGCTCCAGTAAAAACACAAAGTTTAATATTCCTCACACGGTGATATCAACAGTTGTTGAATATCTGTCACTAGCATAACGTTAAATAATGTAACAAATAGCCGAAACTATTGTTAAAGCATGTTAATGGGGATAATACCACCAGGAAATCATATTCTGAAAATTGAAAAACGTTAAATGACAAACTTTTTACATGAAGAGAATAAGCTGTCATTAAATTCCAGGATACCTTTGACAAATATTCAACAACTGTTGATATCAACTTGTGGAGAAAATTTAACTAAATGGTGCTACTGGAACAATATGTTATTTATGTTGGATCAAGAAATGTTTTGCTATAAAAACTGCCAAAACATTGTCCCTTTTCTTGCATCCCCTTCAACCTTATTTTAAACGGCTTGTATTAAAGAGTCCGCCTAATGGAACGTTGAGTTGATTCGTAGGTGTCTGAAACCCTGCGTTAATTAATAACAGCTAGTTTGTTATTTTAGAATAGGTCTCAGGCCAAAGTAGAGGAGTAATATGTTTATTTTGAATTAAAAACTTTAAACTTAAAACTAACCCGCCTCAGTAGCCACATGGTTTAACTTGCTACTCTCGCAATAAACTAGACTGTCGATGATGGGGAAATAAAGGTTCGTACCTCAGTAAGGTTTACTCTGGTTTTCCCAAAATGGTTTTCCACTCTCCCTTCACACAAATGCAAGTAAACTTCCTCTAAATATAACCTTCATTAGCGTAGTTAGTACATAAGCGTACAACCCAAACAGGTAGTAAGGCACAGTGCTTGGAAAAAAACTGAAACACAATGACAAAATTTGATCAACCATTTTAACAGAAGTCACACATCTTAAAGTAAAGGTGCATTGACATGGTTATTCTACTCTTATGGTTTTAGTGTGGTTTACCTATCTGCGTCAGTGTTTGTCTCATTCAACATGTCACTCTAGCAAAATAACGAATCGCCAATAGGAGAGTACGAGGGTTAAGCTAGGTTTTCTTAAATGGTCTCACACTATCCTTCCAAACAAATGTGGATGTATTTCCTCAACACTCTACCTTTCTCATTCCTACTAGCATAGAAGGTAATGTAGTTAAAAGTGCAAATAGTTTGTGAATAGTGAGTGAACCCGAACACAAAAAGTAGATTTTACAATTCTGTTTGTCCCCATGTTTGTCTGTCTGCTCTATCCACAGATCCAAAACGGTTGGATGGAGTTTGTTCAAACTTGAAGTTAATTTTAGATTTTATTAGACTTTATTTTATTTGGGACCTAGCCTTCAAATTAAGAGNTTTTTTTTTTTTTCAAAATTGGCTCTGGCTATTTTGATTTAAATTAATATCTAAGAAATTTATGACATGACTAATAAAACTGTAATATTAGTTTTTTGGGCAAATATTCATCGAAGGGGAGCTTACTGATGATACATTTTTGAAAATTTACAATATTTGGAAAATGCCTCCAACGATTTTGCTTAAAATGTATATCTAGGAACTGTGTTGTATGACAAATAATACCGTATATTTGTTTTTGGGGTAAAAACTCATTTATGGGTAGTTAACTGATTACCAATTTTTCAAAAACTTGAAATATTTTTGAAATGGCCCTAACATTTTGCTTTCAAATGGATATCTTAGGAGTATTTGATATGAAAAATAACCTTATCTTCTTGTTTTTGGAGTAAAAACTAACTTATGGGTAATTTACTGATTTTCAAAAACTTAAATATTTAAAAAATGGCTCTAATGTTTTGCTTCCAAATGGGTATCTTAGGAATACTTGATATGACAAATACCAGTAACACTTGGTTTTGTGTCAAATATTGTTAAAGAATTGTTTATTGATAAGTCATTTTTGAAAATTCCAATTATTTTGAGCGATAATATAGTTTTNNTTTTTTTTAAATTTGAATATTAAAAAAAAATAGCTTTAATGATTTGGTTCAAAATGCGTAACTGTTAAGTCTTTTCTATTATAAATAGTTAAATAGATTTGTCTTTTCTACAAAAATCATTTAATAGTCATTAACTAAAATTAGATTGTTTTGAAAATAGCATAAGTTCAAAATTTGAATCTTGGTATAGTTTTTCATGATAAACAAAAATATTTTTATTTTTATAAATAACAAATAATTTCATGGTGATTTACATATAATTTATTTTTGGAAAATTTGAATTTTGTTAAATATATTTGGCCAATATGGTTTAACATTCATAAATAAAGAGAGTTTATTGTGAGTAACGAGAGGATGGGGTTGTTATGAAGAAAATATACTTAAGGGTGGTTTAATAAAAACTTATTTCGAAGCTAGAATACACAATATGAGAAAATTTGTGTGATAGTGTTGTACCATTTATGTACTTATTTGTTTTGTATATTTAACATGCACCTTCTGAACTGACTGATTATATCAGCACACAACGTATAAACTATCTCAAGTCTAGAGCAAACACAAAGCCCAGGCCCCAGCCATTTATTCATCGCTGTGAAAAGAGAGACCCATTTTGATAGAGTGAAACTGAATTTCAACAATATTGTAAAGAAGATCCTTAGTAAATAAATTGCAACTAAACTAATATTACTTAATTGATAGTTAACTAAGGGTTGTTAAAGTTCTGCTGGTTTTTAAATGATTAATTTCCACACCATTTTAATATCTTAAAACCCACTTCGGTGGCTGCATGGTCTAAGGCGTCAATTTTACCATATACTAGATTGTCAATGACGGGGATACTGGTAGGGTGTACTGAGTGCTATTTACATGGTTTTACATTATCCCACCTCACAAACATGGGTACACTTCCTCTCAATTCAACCTTCCTCATACCTAACACTAATTAGCACATAAATGTATAAACAAACGGTTAGTAAGACGCTGTATTAAAAAAAAAGTATATACAGTGTCTTCAGAACACCATAGCTCAAACTTCACATAACTTGTTTGAACCAAAAGTAATACCAAATCTCTGTACACTTACATCTGGAAACCTATGCTAATACTATTAAATGTTCAAAGTTTTGGCACACAGCATCGGGAGAGCAAAGTGTTCAAGCATGTGTGTATAACAGGTTGCATAAGAGTTAAGCACATGGTACTACACACCTCAACATCTTGGAGCACGGCAGCAGAAAATACAAAAATTTGTAGTAAACAACACACCAGTCCATCTAGAACTGTGAATACATCCTGAGGGTCGTCATTAGCGGTCCTACGTCACAAAAAGTGCTCTTCATTATTACACGTGCAGTGTCGGGCGCCTAGCTCCTATGCAACCTGTTGTACACACATGGTTGAACAGCTTTGCTCTCCCGGGGCTGTGTGCCAAAACTTTGAACACAATTTAATAGTATTAGCATGGGTTTACGGATGTAAGTGTACAGACATTTGGTATTACTTTTGGTTCAAACAAGTTATGTGAAGTTTGACCTATGAGTTTCCGAACAACCTGTATATCTTAAACGGATGTAGTTGTCTGAGCTTACCTTATTTTGTTTTGTTAATAAGTTGTATAAAACAAATCAGAAAAGTATTAGTATTCTATTATATTATAATTACTGGCTGCAAGTACTTGGCATTGTTTGGGCCAAGTTAGTGCTCTTGTCACATTTCTCACAATTTAAGGCGAGATGGAGTGTTGCGAGAAAAAAACAGTATTATTGTCGTTTTTATGGCAAAACATAATTATTTTTTTGCCAAAATAAATAAAATATTGTACTAGTACAAAAATAGAATTAAATTTTCACATAGTGAACTCAAAATTTCTTGAATATCTAATGAGGATTTCCTGGAATTTAATGATGACTTTTTCTTTTCTAAGGCCGCCATGCTCGTGACAAATATTCAGGAACGGTTGATATAACCAGGTGAAGAAAATTAAACTCTGTTTGTATTGGAGCAATATTTGATTTATTTTGTCCAGAAAAATGTTTTTCCATAAAACCCATAAAAAAACTGGCCTTTTCTCCCGTCCCACCGTAAGGTTGACATTTATTGATTGTGGTAAATAATTTCAATAGAAAAACAATCACTACCATACATACCCACTGATAATTAACGATATTGGATATCATTTTAACAACATCAATTGGTATTAGCACGATCTTTCAGGATCGAAAGACAGAGAAAAATAAACACCTCGGGTGTACTTGATCTATCATTCCTCAGTAATTATAACACATTTCTTATTTATATGCTTCTTTGTTTGGGAGTTACCATCCAGTGATGACGGGGTTTGAAACAATAGGCTCGCAATATGTGTGAAAGCCTAAACTAAAGCTGCGTCCAGACTAGCAAGTCGAGCTTCAAGCCGAGTCTCGTTAACGTTGAATAAATCAGTTCATCAGAATCACTGGTCTCAATACTACGTGGCTAGGGAGTCGGGCAAGATAGGCTGAGGTGAAGTCAAGTGTCCACCATATTGCTTGGGAAATACATAGCATATATAAGTTGTATAGCAATAATGTGATAATTAGTGAGACTTCCAATAAAGAACCAATACTAGAATTGAAAAATAAGCTAGACTGGGAGATCAAGGTTAAATCCTGGCCGAATGCATTTAGGGTGTTTTTTCTAAACGGTTTTCACTCTCCTTCCATGCAAATGTGGGTTCACTTCCTCTCAATTAAACCTCCTTAATTCCTATACCATTAGTGTAATTAGTATATTGCCCTATGACCCGAACAAGTAGTAAGACGTGATGCTAAAAAAGAAACCTTTAGATTTGAGAATGAAATATATGTCTTCTGTAATTTCAATTTGGATTTGAAGTGGATATTTCTCCTTGGTGATAAAATTATACAGAAATTACTATAGTCAATAGTACATTATTTTCATAGGGATTAGTTATTTGTTGCTCGCGTAGCTTAAGTTAGAATTTTTGAAAACACATAAATTGTTTCAAAAGTAATTTATCAGCCCAATAAATACAAAGCTTTTTGAAAAATATCTTTGAACCTTCCCGTCGAAATTCTACATGATATAAAAAATGCCAACTAAATCGATTCAGTATTATTGATTCTAGTAATAACCGAACATAAATTAGTAATAGTATATACGATATAGTTGAAGAGTATTCATACAAAATGCGACATCTATTTAACTTTATTATTTGTTTCAGAGGTGACCATGCACCAAGCAGTTGAGTTTCTTGACAGAATGTCACTTACAACTAGTTATAATTATAATAAAGTGTATGTAAGGTCAATCAATATATTACCCTCGTTGGCTCGAAATTGGATTTGGCAGCCTTTTCAGGACAAGTAGCAATCACCAGAGATGCACCCAGCAACACACCAAGTAGATACATCTGCATTTCTGCTTGCTTCTTGGACACCACTCAGATCAACAAGTCAGTCAAACGTTCGCCTCACCAACGTTTTATATATTGACTGCCTTAATGTCATAAACTAATGTTATAAACGCTATCCATCATAATTATTAATCTGCAAAGCTTTGCCTATTTTCAAAAGCTCTCATCAGCAAACAGGTTTAGTTGACCTTGTCTATCATTGCTGTGCTGATCTAGAAGGTTTCACATGATCTCAACACTATGTGTGAGTCTTTCAATAATTATGGATTTTTTTAAACTAAACAACAAAGCCAAATTAAATATAAACGATTTATTGAATATCTATTATTATTATTATTATTATTATTATTATTATAATAAGTCCTCCTTTAGTGGCTGCACAGTCTATGGCGTCACTATCGTGTTAGACTAAACTGCCAATGACAGGGAGATCGAGGTTCGAATCCCTACTGGGTGTACTGAGTTTTTTGAAATTGCTATCTACTCTTCCTCTATGCAAATTTGGGTACACTTCCTTTAGATGTAACCTTTCTCGTTCCTAGCTCATCATAATTAGGGAATATAATTATAACCTGAACAGGTAGAATATAACAAATTATCCGAACTATTAAACCCCTGGTATCATTCAAAAAGTAATTTATTATTAGTGGATTCTATTTTAGATTGTTGATTGCCGATAAATGGTTGCTTGGATAAAATCCATTCAAACTCAAAAACGCTTGGCATAGTTGAGTTATTTTAGATACCTACTTTTATTCTATGTCTTAGAAACTCGAATGTTCATTGACGTACTTTCAAAAAGTGTAATTTGACCGGCTTAATGAGTATAAATATTTAGGAACAATTTTAACTAGCAATAACGATATTAGATAGAAAATTAGGCAAAGAGTACAGTTGTGAAATAAATTATCTTACTAGATCAGTAAGTTGTTAACATCTCACCTGTTATCCAATAATATTTTACTGGTTATGCTCTATGGGTGTAAAAAGTGGTCTCTTAACTTACATTACGAAAACAAGTTATATGCTGTTTGAAACTAGCTTCTTAGAGAGATATTTGGTCCATAAAGCAATGAGGCTAGTGGGGAGTGCAGGAGGTTACATAATGATCAGTTACATACCCTGTACTAATCACAAGATCTTGTTAGTATAATCAAGTGTAGTATATTATGGTGGGAAGGACATGCAGCGAAATTGGGAGAATCTAGAACATTGTTCAGGTTACTGACTGGCAAACCCTGTGGTAAGAGACCATTTGGAAAACCTAAACGCAGATGGGGGAATAACATTAAAATGGACCTGAAAGATAGAGAGTGTAATGTAGTGGTTTGGATAGAACTAGCTCAAGGCTGTAATGAGATGGACTGCATAGAACTATGGTATGGGTTTTTAGAAAATACATATATATGCAATTCTTAATGTAGGTTATGCTGATACTACTAAAAATTATATTTGATAATTTCTTTGTATCCTTTATTAGAAACCCCCAAAAACCCCAACCACCCATTTTTATACATATTATAATATTTTTAGTAGTTTTGATCCGCCATTTTTAATTCCATAATTTTGATAATGGATTCGTAATTAGTGACCTCAAAACCCCCATAGGGTTTACATGTCTATAGATTTGGTTTTAGGGGTTTTGGCGATGTTTTCGGAAATATTCCCCACTGTGCAATGGTGCAGATTTTAAGATATAGCTGTAGTCGCTATAATTAAGACTGGTACCTTATGAAATTGGTATCACAGTGAATAATATTATACCTGAGTGATATTGGAAAGGTTTTTCAATGGTGTTTCGGTGGTGTAGTTAGCTAACGCGCTAGTCATGTTGAGTTTGGTTGACAAGGACGGGGGAATCGAGGTTCGAATCTCGATCAGGTGAACTAAGGGAGGTTTTTCCTAAATGGTTTTCAAATCTTCCTCCCTGAAAGATGCAGTCTCACTTCAATGGCGTACACTTAATGCCCCAATTTATAATTTACGCCCATGCCCTGATTTTGGTTGGCAGAACAGTAGAGAAAATGCAAACATTGATAATATTTTATTTTATTATTGTTATATTATATGTATTGATAATATCTATCAAAAGTGAAAGCTGCAGACATGACTTGACTTATGCCTATATTAATATTGTTTTAATAACTTTAGTAACTAAATTCTACTGTTCTTCCTACCAAAATCATGATTTAGTTAGCTTGCTACATTTTATAGTAAATAAAGGGTAAAACTAATTTTTTTAAACTTATTGTTAATGCCATAGAAGTTTAAAAAGGCAATAAATAAACTTAATGGTTGTTTGAATTGTAGTTAATTACTGCACAAAATTGTGTGATATTTCAGAAATTTTATAACCTTGACCTAACTATTCATCCGCTATAAAATAGCGAGTACAAGATAACACCGACTATTCATACCCAAGCAAACACATACAAGTGCTCTTCAATGTAATGTACATTGACTTTTGCACAGGCTTAGCAAGAGAAATTCACAAACAAGCATACTAACTTGATGAACAAATTAAAGTTCAAGTATAATTGATAAGGTTATATCTCTACTGTTACTAGGACTTCTGTCAAAAAATTGCATGGGCGTTGCAAATGGGGCCCCAACAACAACAAGCTCCTTTGACACAGCTAGAAGAGAAGGTCAAGTTAGCAGAGGAAATATATACATAAAGTGTAAAAAAAAAGTGCATATCTCCATTGGTGAACTCATTTGTTTTATTTTGTAGTGACCATATGCAATAGTGTAATCCCTTATCTAAGATTTGACATTTATCATCTTTGGGTGAAGGTTCAAGTAGAGTCAAGGATATTCTGTTAAACTGATGTTTCTCACTTATTATCATTGACACAGCCTATTGGTGCAGTGTAAGATCCCCTGTTAAGAGTATTTTTATAATGAGCATGTTTAATTTTCTTTTTGAGAGCTGTTTTTGACTCGACATTACCTTTTTTTTCTCTTTGAGACTGTCATTTTGAATGGAGTAGAGCTTTGGTTGAAGTCCTACAATCTCTCAAATACATTCTCCATTCATCTCACCCTTCATTTTACATAAGAATTCTTTACTACACACACTGTGTAAAAAGTGAGTCTTGGATAATCTAAAGTGTTGAATAAGTCTACATTATCAAACATGTCCACATACACATGTTATGTTTTCATTTTGTAGCAGAGGGAGTTTGTGTCTGTGAATAGGAGCTTTGAATTTTGTCCATATTTCCTTGTGACATAATTATAACGAAAGCTTTACACTATAACGTTGCTTATATCTAAAATTGCAAAGTCAGCGTGGATCGTCTTATTCAAAAGTAGGCTTATTTTTCTCATGTGGATCCCAACTATATCTTCCACAAAGAGCGTTTGAGCAATAAATCCTGGTGAAGAATTACTCTTTCTCATCCTTTTTGAATTATTTAATAGTTAAATATTTACACAATGTTTTGAATCTCCATCTTCTTCCTGAATACTGCATTGCTCATGAATTTGAAAAAGCCCCTTTTAAATAAATTTACCAAATTTTTTTAGTTAGAAAGTATTCAAATTCATCAATGGCTTCAACCAAGCGCTCTGATTGAAAGTGAAACTCGATGCGCTTTTGAAGCTTCATACACAAGGAAAATTTCAGTTTTAAATTATGGTAATGTATCACATAATTGTGTTTACTATTTAGATTGACCACTAGCTTTTCTGTTTTCCCGTTGGCCGAAGACTTCATCTTGAATTGTATATACTTAGAGAATGGTGATAGCATATCAGAAGTAACTATTACTTAAACAGAGGGACATGGACATTCACTGAGCTTGCCATGGATTTCTTCCGGGCACTCTAGATAAACTTCGAAATAGCCTATAGGACTAACATCAACAACTGAAATTATATTTAGCTATGTGAATTTTCAGCCGGATTCAATCACCTAAAATCACATTTGGGAAGAAAATCAGACATAACAATCCCACATAAATAAAATTAGTACAATCTAAGTTTGTGATGTAATTAACTTCCTTTTTATGGTTAACATCAGCATCAGGGTTGTTTGCTTCAGAATGAATATTTGAAATCATAGAGACTGCACCACATATCCATTTTTCAATAAATAAGTGCATTTCATTGTTTGTTAGTAGCTCATTCTCAAACATGGTCATCTTTAAAAATGCCACCCATGTTAGTTATATCTTTTAATTGAAAAACGTAGCCAACTAGGTCAACTCGTTTTCTACTAGGAAATTAATTTGAATTTCTTCCCTAATCCACACAGAAGAGTGACTATAACTGACTACATCAACTAAGAACAACAGAGAATGGATAATCATTAGTTGACGTTATCTTGGTATTGTCCATTTTTTATCCAGTTCTGAAGACACATTTATTTCACTAAATTATATAGGTCAACTTAAAGCTTGATGGACAGTATCATGGAGATTGAGGAAACAAAAGAAGGTTGTTTAGTCCATGTGCCAGCTACTTTTGTAGTTAAGAATGGGGGAAATAAGTGAAACTTCTAGGACATGATTATTAAGTTCCATCTAACACAAAAATAGGTGATAGCCATCTGAAACTGAAAGGCGTATCCAATATAGCCACCATTCAAAATGGCAACCATAGTGCAATTTTCAAAGATTAATATATCAAGAATGGCTTGTCTTTATGAACGACAGATATTTTCTATTTTTATAATCATCCTTTTTCTCGTATCTCTTTTAGTTTTCTTAAAAAAATAGGAACACATATTTTTTTGCAATTTTCTCTCATATATTTTGGCATGTAGTTTGAAAACTGTTCAAAATTTGATATAATTTGTCCTATAATGAAATATGACTTGCTTTATGAACTTTTCAACTGTACCATAATATAAAGTCCACTTTTGATCAAGCAGCGTTGTATAACCTTTCCTATAACTCTGCAAAGCTGCAAAACTTATTATCATTTTATTGAATTGTAGTGTACATTTTTAGTTTTCGCAACATAGCTTTATTTGTTCTAGGTAGGCCTATACATATTTGAATTCTGTTTTTTGTATTGGATTGATAATTAAATTATCTTTCAGTTGATATACACATATTTGTATTTAGAGAAACGTATAATTTACTACAAGCCTGCAAAGTTGAAAAACAATAGATTTTTTAAAAATGTCCACAATTTTGGCCACCACTGTATATTTACAAACATGTATTTCCAATATATGGATACAATATTGAAGGAAAAATAGAGGCAATAGATGGCACATACAGGTTGTAGTAGGAAAGCAAATACCTCATAAATTCTTCATTCATGCATTACCTTGCGGATTTAAAGATATACAACCAGGACTGCCTTGCATGGCAGTGAAATATGAAGATACACCAAGCATGTATAGTGAACCTTACGAAAATCTGGCAATGACTAATGAGAATGACATAACTGAGCCTTGGTTGGCGCCCACTGGTACTGGCCTCTGGTGGTCGTTGGAGGAAGGACCAATTTGAGAGGAGTCCAGAGCTACGGAAAAAAAAAATCTCCATAGTTTGTGAAGCATCTACTGGCTGCCATGTCATCTTCTGCTACATCACGTTCCATCTGTACCCTACGCCAAGGGCACCCATGTGTGTTTTTCAAATGGAGGGCTGATTGGAGTCCCATATGCGGTGGTGTGCCACACAACCCCACCCCCTCCTAGAAAGAAGATTTAAGGAAATTATCTTTGAAGGGTGAGAATTTTAGAGCATTTGAACAAAATTTTGATCTATAAGTTTCTTGAGCCAATTTTAGCAAACTTTTTTTGAAAAATCAACAAAAAGTAAATAGGAGCTGGAGCTGAACCATTGAAAAGAAACATATTTTTCACAAGTTTAATGAACAGAACAATATGAAAATAAAACTGTTGAAGAAGGAATCAGAGTAGATCTACATTTTATAATTTTTATCTTTGTTAAGTCGGATATTGATGATTCAAAGTTGTTAATAACAAATTGCAACCAAATCCCAAATATATACTTATGATTTTTCCATAAAAATTAACAAAACAATAAATATGGCAATGTGATAAAGGGGGCTGGAGCCCCATTATAACCCATTTATGGACGGCCATGCCCCACTCCCCTTGTTTCTCATTCCAATCTTCTACCAATAAAATTGAAAGTCATTTATTCTGTGTATAGGGCCTATACTGGTTCTTTTTATGTAGAAAAGGGACTCATAATTTAACTGCAGGCTGAGCTAGTCGAGTGTTGAGTGCTGTCTCGAAAAGCCACTTGGCTGGTTTTATTATAAATTTCAACATTTTGGTTTATATATAATAATACTAATAATGAATATTTCTAATTTTCAAAATTTTCTTTTGTTATTAAATTTATTATAATTAGCTAATAATGTATTCATATCTTCAGAACGTTATAAATGCTTTGATATTAAAAAGGAATCTAAGGGCCCAGTTTTGGATGGTAGAGAACTTGTGCGCCAAGCCAAGGTTAACGGGTTCAATTCCGTAGTACAAGTTTCATTTTTAAATCTATTCCAAGTGTAAATACATAACATTTTGTATTCATACAACAAAATAAAGTAAAATTTAATAAGCTTATATAAATCTTTTAATCAAAATTAGAGTTTACTTTAAAAATGAGATAGGCCTAAAACCTGAGTTAGCCAAAATTGACCATGACAGATTAATTCTGGACATTATGTGATACTCCTGCTTCTCCATTCCTTAAGTTAGCCTACTTATTGTGTAACTCTTAATTATTTGCTATTAAACTATTTTTTTGTATATTTTTTAATTCAAAGATTGTTTCATTTGTGACGGCACTTCAATATTATAGCAATGATTATCTTATCAGGTTTCAGGACAGATAATTAACAAGTTTAATCGGGTAATAAGTGGACTAATACTAAAATCAATAAACAATACCGGTACTTTAAGTCTAGATGATCATAGTATATCATCACAATAGGAACCTTACTCACCAAGGAGGCTGGTCCCTTGTTGCACGACATGGTCCCAGGTATCCCAGCACTATATAACCACACACTTGACACAATGCTGGAAATGAGATTCAACATGTCATTCTCACAACATCTCCTGCTATTGATGTGCTCAGCTGCAAACCTAGGACTTGGTTCAGCTCAGGTGTGTAATAATACATTAAAAATTATTACCAAGATATTGTAACGCAGGGTCGCAGGCCGTTCACACATCACCATGTGGGCCACGAGTTCTTTTTAGGATACTGGAGTGGGTTGCCTATTAAACACGAAAATAAAACAATATATACACTGATTTAAATACAATTAAATTAATAACTAAACAAGCAATTGAATTAAATAATAATCATAATTAAATCTATAAATTAATAAACTATTAAAAATACATAAAATATAACTAAATTAAATTAATTAATTAATTCATAACAGTAAAACACTTCATAACCATTCAAACATTTATAAAAATGCACATTATTAAAACAGATGACAATAACAATAAAAATATCTACATCATCCCAATATAGTCCACTTTAAACACAGCTGGCCCCTACATGTGACACACTGCAGTGACCCGCGATACACGAACGCTAGACTCACCCACCTGTGGACACGCAGACTCGCTCACTGCTGGGCATGTCAACTCGGACGCACTGGTCCACCCACTTGGCTAGCCTCGACTCAGACTGGAGCTATCTGGATATCACTGACTGTGTATATGTAGGGTCACAGTTCAGTCTGGAATCCTCCATTTCTAGAATACTGGGTTAGAATAAAAATGTGTGCCTTTTCTTCCCCCCTGTCCTTTCTAATCCCTAATCCAAGTGACACTGCCGCTGTGTACCGACTAAACACGGAGGCAGATAGAGAGAACAGAGCACAGTTAGGGTAGACAAAAAGAAGCGCAACGGTCCCACTGTCAGACAATATTCTCGGTACAATATTTTCATGGATAGATTAGTTAACGACATGCTTAACGTAATGTGATGCAGCAAGAACCATTACACCACATCGTGTCAACCATGAATTTTTGTTCATGTATTTTATTTTGTTGTTGATAATAAATTCAAATGAAATGACCTGAAATATTCATGGTAATTATTAATGGGTAAGCAAAAGACATATGCCGAATTATTTAAATAATTAACTGGACAAAATAATTAGATAAAGGAATAAACTTTTGTTGTTGTAAACTATCCTCTCTTACCACTGCTTAGACCCATGTTAAATTTTAACAGAATTCATAGACATCTTATTTCAACCCTCTCTAGAAGATGGATTTGACATCCAAATGAAACGTCCATGTCACCCTGAATTTGAACTTAATGGATACATTATTTATCAAAGTTAAGAAAACTTAAATAGGTGTACTTATATTATAGTTGTGTGTTTATTGTTTTCATATAAACCTTAATGAAGTACTCATTTTACCATGAGAGGTAGGGGTCTTACCTTAACATATTACACTATGATCCTATCTTATAAGCTGTAGCATGGTAGAACAATGCAAAGAAACCTTCGCCACCTTAGACCTTAGAGTAGATGAAAGGTACATAATTATATATAGGGCAGTATCAAATATACAATGTATCAGCCCATTTAGACAGGGTGTCCACCATGAGACTCCAACATTTGGAACACATACAGTTTTAAGGGAAATATTTACAGAATCATCATCAAATATGAAAATTATAACAACACTCACAAAGTTTCTGTTACATTCAGTTCAGTTTAGTTCTGTGCACCTTCACATGGGCACCTTTGGTGGCACAAAGAAGGTCTAGTCTGTATTCAATTTCATGTCATGTGTTTTGCAACATGTATAATGTGACGTTTATGGCACTGTTATGTGCTGTCTGAAATTCATCAAAATTGTAACTTTCGTAGAGTACGCTTTGTATTTTACATACCTCCTAAGAAGAAATGTAATGGTGTAATGATGGGAGAGCGTGAAGGCCAAGGAATTGGACCATCATGACCCATCCAACAGTCGAGGATTGTGTCATTAAAGAAATCCCGGACATCATAGCTCCAATGGGGTGGAGCACCATCCTGCTGATAAATTATGATTGGCTGCTATCTGTGGTACGGCAAAGATCCGAGCCATATTCAGGTATACTATACACTGGCGGTGTTTTTGACGAAGAAAAATGGTCTCACAGTCAGAATGTTCATGAAACCACACCACACATTAAATTTCGGACTCTCGCATATGTATTCTTTGGCTACATGAGCATTTTTCTTTTCCCAAATTCACACTTTTTGCTGATTAACTTTCCCCAAAGTGTGAAAGGTTGCCACGTCCGAAGTCATTATGCTCAATAAAACAATTTCGTCATCATCGATGTGATCCAGTATAGCAATTGCAAATGATTGTCATTTTCACCGGTCGTTTTGATTTATTTACTGCAAAATGTATAACTTATAGACGTGAAAGCATAATTGACGATGAAGAACTTCATGAGCCATAGATAGCTTCATTCCAAGTTCTCTTGCTCCTTGTTTGGATGACTTCTGGGGATTCTTTTAAATGAATTTTGCATACTTCTACAGCTTCTTCCAAGAAGCCAGTATTTCTGCCACCATGTCCTACCAACCCACTACCAGTCGTCAAAAAATGGTCACACCAATTATTGAATGTCGGGAGGTTGTTATTGACGACGTGGTGGAGATTTTGTCGCACCTGTGTCACCGATCATGTTTCTGCATGCCACCACACAGCCTGTGCTGGCTAGGATTCATCATTTTAGAAAATGATCGACTGCAGTGCCAATGTCACTCTGACTAGAACAGCAAAATTTTCAAGTGTAATTTGTGAGTCTCTGTTTTTGTTCCATATAGAATCACAGCTTTACAACATTAAATGAAAAAAATAATATACATTCAAAATGTTGGAGTTTCATGGTGGACACCCTACCCTGTACATTAAAATTGTTTGAAATTTGAAGCACCTCCTTTCTAAAAAATAATCCCTTACACACCCTTGGAATAAATGCATCACACTAACACTCTAAATCAACAAAGTAATTAATATGCAATGAATGAACGAATAAATAGAATGCATCAAAATAATAGTACAGAATGAATAAATAGATAAATAGGATGAAACACATGAAATAATGACAAACCTTAAAACCGATTCCTGTATAGTAAATTGTTGTAAATTTACAAATATCTAGTTAGCACTGATGCAAGCAGCAAATACTAGTCCTGTGTACTGGTCTACTTGCGCCTATCTTAGCGCCGAATTGAATTCTCCGGATCGCTCTTTCAGTTAAGAAATAACATTTCTCAGCCACTGGGTCAGCTCTGGACTGTGGTGACTGACTCAGGGCCCCTCTGTGCAAGAAGCCTAGTCCACATTGATAAAAACTGCTCACTAACAAGGTTTCTAGTAATGGGTCCTAAACAAATGCCTGGAAACAAAAACACTGGGCAACGGCACTAATTGTGTTTGCAAGATTTGTTTGGCTACAGGAGGACCAATACACTTTGGCACCCAACAAACAACAGGGCCGTCTTTAGTGAAGATTTACTGCACTCACATTTGAGTGTTATGTGCTTACCGTGAAACTGATTATTTTTTTATTATTCTTATCTCTGAATCTTTTTTTCAGCTTCCGATGGGCTAGCACCGTAAACTTTTGAAATACTTTTTTGTCTGACTGCTTCTACCCGCCACGACCGTCCACACTGGCCTGATTGGGGCGAATGTTTGTCAGTTTTCCATTCTCAACTAAATACACGCTGCCATCTTCCTACAAACACCTATAATAACTGACAGACCCACTCATTGAACAGGAAATATGACTGAGCGGACTGATCAGACACAAAAATAATTAACAAACACATTGCCCAAACCTGACCCTGTAACAGTATTAAGGGGACTGTTACCCATGATTCACATGATAAAAATATGATTTCATATATACGTTTGGTAGGATACTCTGTGAGCTCCGTGATGGAAGTTTATCATTATTTAATTTTGGAATAGAGCTTATTTGTCAATATCCATTCACATGATTATATGCACCATAGGGGAGCAATTAAATTGTAACCTAATTGTTTATTTTTTCAAATTATTATTTTACTTTCATTTATATAGTGAAGTATTTAATTCTGTCCATGTTTTAACAAACCACAAAATCTTTTCTATATATTTCTAGATTTATTTGGGGTACTTCTTAATGTACACTTTCTAAATTGACTGATTATATCAAGACACGACAAATAAACTGACTTAAATCTAGAACAGACACAACATCCAGCCGCCAGCCGTTAACTCATCCTTTGTGAAAGGGAAAACACACATTTCACCAATGGTAAATTTACAGCCATGCCAAGAATTGAAACCGCGACCCTTAGCTCAGTAGAGATACACCCTTCTGACTGAGCTATGGTGTCGTACATCAACTATATGCCTTCCAAAAATTAACAAAACAAGTTACACGAGTTTATTTTTCTGTAAACCATAACACAGCACTTAGTTAGTCCCATTATTCAAAAAGCCATTAATGTTCACTCGAGGACTTGATAGGTCCAGAGGTAAGGAGTACTCACAACAATGTACACTTTGAGTTATGCATTTATATATGATAATGTGCTAGGAATGAGGGAGGTCGAATTTATTGTAAGTATACCCGCATTTGTGTGGAGATGAAGTGGAAAACACGTAGACTAGGGCAAAACTACCCCCAGTATACTCAATCACTATTCAAAACATGATCTCCCCACTATCTTCAGTCCAGTCTAGTGTAAGAGCAACGCCCTCGACCATATGGCCACAGAAGTGATTATGGGCGGATTAGTGCATGTAGCTATTTTTAATGTATTATGGATTCATTATTATTGCCAATCTTAAACTGGAACTAATAATGTCGAGCGTTTCAACAAGCAACGCGAGCTTCTGTACTGTGCATGCTTGATTTTTTAAATGTGTATAAGTTCAATAAAAGTATAAATTCAAATGAAAATAAGTGCAATATAGGTAATTAATAACAGTTAAATTATTGATTAGAAGCTATCAATATGTATTCATTTTATCTCTAACACACATTATTATATTTATTGTGTCAGAATGACTTGCCAAAAAATTTGATACTCAAATACTAATCTAATCGTGTGAGGCCTACAATCACCCTGTGACTAAAGTTCAACGATTTTCTGTGTGTGTCAATCAAAAAACAAGTTAGTGAGTTGATGAGAAAGACTTATTTGCTAAAATAAATCTAAATACCTATTTATTTCGGTTATATATGGATGAATTCGGCTATTCTATTAAACGCGGTTCTATAACTAAAAATGCTTATTAAATAACAAAGGTAGTTAAATTTTAATTACCTTTGGTGAATAAAAACTATTGTTATTTAATCATGTGTTTATATTCAAAACTAATTTAATACTTGAAAAATGCCTGCATTGGTAAAAAGGTTGTCATTTTGGACACTAATTACACTTTGGGACTACTTTGAACTACTGGTGGTGAACTAACTAGTCCTTATTTAGGAGAATCTTTTTATACACCGTAAGAAGTATTGCTTTGGTTCTGGTTTATTTTACACAACAAATATAAAATGGCGAATATTTTTTTTTATTATTTGGATGTGATTACCAAACATTATAAACATTTAAATAAATATACTAAATTTACAGTATATGCCTGGAGTATAATTGGATTATAAAAGCTGTAAATAAAAGTCAGTTTAATGGAATAAATGAAAAGTTTGATCGATTTGCCTGAAATATGCTAATTTAGCGTCAATTTTTTGTATACACTAACTTACTTATCATATAGATCACCCACATATTTACAAATAACAAGTAGGGATGAAGGAGGTACAATTAAGAGAAAATGTACTAACACTTGCATTGATAATAATTTAGGGCAGGGACTCTACTCTCTGAGCTACAAAAGTTAATTACTGTTCGTATGGCTCTCAGCACTTGAGGACAGGGGCGTCGCGCTGGGGGGCGGTGTCCCCTCCCCCCCCTCCAATGTTGGTTAAGAGCTTGAAAGTTGGGAATTTTGTGAGATTTGAGATCTGAAGTTGGGGAATTTTAGGCTTATTCTCATCAAACATTGAAAGTAGATTCCTTGTTTAGTAGATTGTAGAAATATTAGTTAATCAAGCAATCTAGTAGCGCCGTTGTCAGTAGGCAGAGATAATGGCCGGTAAGTGTATGCCGAATGCGGTATGAAAACGAATCATAAGGGAACAAGAGCTGCCCAGTAGCAAAATTCCACTCGGCCAGCAATGCTTGAAATGGCAGTATTGTCAGCCAATGTTTTGTTTATTGTTTTTAGTTGTGACTTTTGTGGCTGCTAGAATGTTGCAGTTTTGTGATTCAAATTATCTTATGTTGTATAGTCAATGCCTTGATTAGGGCTTTATTAAATTTTGAAGGCATAAATGCAGGAAATATTAAGCAACATTTTATTGTTTTCTTATCGAAAGCTCTGACTGATGAAATGAGTACATTGAGGTTAGTGTTAGTGTTTTACTTCTGAAATACACACTAATTTTTCTAGCAAGTATCCATACTAGTTTGAACTGAACTGATGGTTCTTATTTCATTGTTTATTAAAATAGGCTTTCATGAAAGCAATTTAAATCAGCTCAAAGCAACAATGAAGGAATAGAAGTAATAGGGCTGTGTTACATTGTTACAACTATTTTCATTTTTCATTCAATTAAGTATAGTACATTAAACAAACAATTAAGTTTTTTTTCCACCCTTTAAGATTTTCAAATTTGGAATACATTTTTAAATTTTTATTTAGTGTTCTATTTGCATGAAATTTCGTATAACCATGTTTCATGAAGCAGGACATTGGTGGACAGTAATCTAAACACTGTATAAATATTAATAAACTCGATTTTTTATTGCTTTATTTTACAGTTGAAAATGTTTTAAAATAAACCTGGCCTAGTTGTTAATTCTTTGATAAAGTGACGAGTGAGGTTTACATCTCCAGGAGCTTACTGTATTGCTTCCAAGTGTGTTATAATAAAGCAGCAATTTCCAAACTGGGGGTTGCAGCGTGTTTTGGGTGGGGTCACAATATATAAGTTTTGGCTATATATATTTACTTTTTCAAGGATTTTAATGTCCATAACCAGATACATAATTCCAATAGAAACATAAGTTGTTAAAGTGCTAAGTCGACTTAGTTACTGCTTAGGTTCCTTTTGGCTCTTCCATTCTAATAGCTTCTTGCTGACTTGTTTACTGTGGCAGCCTTGCAATGCAGCTATCATAACATAATATCATCCCCTGACCCCAGGCTTGTTGATTCTCTTTTACTACATATTAGTAGCATATAATCATTACTACAGTAGCTCCATGGCTTCTTTGGTCCTGACTGACAGCTTTGAAAAGTTACCAGACTAAATTATGTATCTCTACGCTGAAACATATGATCTGCAAAAACATGTGTTTAGCTGCTTGCACTTCTGACAGTCAAAATTTAGCTATATACTTAAATGTTGACTGTCAGAAGTCAGCTGTGAGCTGTCAGTCAGCACAAAGAAGCCATGGGGCTTCTGTATAAGCAATTTATACACCTGATTTCATTAATGAGGGAACTCCATGCTTACTATTGAACAACAGCGTTGTCATTCTTTTGTTTTCTGTGATAATTCTTTCTTCGAATGTATATAAAATTTTGCAATGCTGGGCTGTCGTTGTTGCTAGTAGTTGGTGCTTCTTTCTCCAGCACAGCTGTAAAGTTACAGTAGTCTGAGTCTCGTGTTCCTAATAACTAGCTCAAAAACATTCACTAAATAAACACATATTTTACTAGTACTCTGTGTAGATTTTTTTTTATTGATCACATTTAGATTTTGTGTATGTGTTGGTTGTGCGTTTTGTTTTTTTGCCGTAAGGTTGTGGAATTATAATTTTATGTGTATGTTAATATATTATTTGAATAATAGTGTATTGTTAACAGTTAAAATATAACTAAAATTATGGAATCTCCAGCTTGTTACAAGCAATTACATTCCAAGAGGAAAATATTAAGTAGTAAAAAAAAGGGCAGTGGTATTAAGAGTCTACACCGAAATATGTAAGGACAGAACTTGTTCAGTAACTCAAGCGGCATTGCAAATTGTTTGTATATTAATTATGAGGAAAAAAGATCAATACATAAAATAGTTTAAGCATAATTACGTGGGGAATAGAGAAATGTTAATATACTTCAATCTTGAAAAAATTACGATTGTGGAAATAGTGTTTTTAGATAGGGTTGTACACCGACAGGAAATGTGTTTGCCTGTCATTTGAACCCCCCCATCCTCCCCATGCCACATTGTTTACAATGAGGGTTAGAAAGTAACAGAGAAAAAGCGAAGATAAATCTTTTCTCCACTAAGACCTGCATTTCCCTCAGCTATGAAATTAGATGAAGTAATTAAAACAAGCATTAGTGGACATGTGGTTTTAATGTCATGCGCTTTTGGTTTGGTTTGTTGGTGAAGGTAAAGTAAGGATTCTAATTCTGGCCAGGGGTAATTTATCCTAATATCCCTCCAAGCAAAAAAGTGTACATTCCCTCTAAATTTTACCTATCCCACTGGTGTAGTTAACTGTAGATAGTCCAGGTTGGTGGTAATACACAGTGAAAAAACTTAAAAACTAGGACTTGAATGCTTTTAAGTTAACAAATTGTCGCGATGGCCACATAGAGAAAAGTTGTGGTTTTATGGTGCCATAAAAACACTTCAGATAGCTTCTAGAGGTGTTTAATATCCATAATTTTCCCTGGTCTTTGACAGTTATGGTGTTATGCTGCAAAAAAACCCCACTTCAGAGAGCTTTTTAAAAAAATGGGAGGCCTCCCCCCCACGTTCTCAACATTGCCCTTCTTGTACTCTCTTTTGCTGCTTGGGAATTTTTCTAATTTCGAAATGCTTATAGTGTTGGGAAAAACACTGGTTCACCTCCCCATCTCCCCCCCAAATATATTTCGTGCAACGCCCCTGAGTTCTAGCTCAATGAGAGTTTATTAGTGATTATTCCCTTATGCTCAATGAACTAAGTCGACGCGGAATAATTAGACCTAACGAATGGATCATTCCCACAGTCCGAGTTGAGACGATAAGGCAGTGTTTTATAAAGTATTTCCATGGCGACATACTATAGACCTCCAAAATTTTGTGCGACACCCCACCCTAGAAATGAGACTATCCCACACATTTACAATTTATTTGTAGCTTTCATATGAGCAGTGAAAGCAGACACATATTTACTTTATATATATATATATATAAATAAGGTAAGGAAACACAATTACAATATTTACATATTTTTCTAGGGGGAGAAAAACAAACAAAACCATTTTCACCCTAAGTTTTAGTGGCTCGTGTGTGCTTGGCGAGTCTTACATATTTGTTTTTTTATGTTAGGATGAATGTGTGATAAGTTCGCTCACATTTCTTCATTCAGCATTAGTAAGCTGCTACGTTTCACTGTTTTAATATATGTAGCTATAGAAAATCCAACTTTGCAAGAATACATGGTCAAAAACTGCAATAAAACCATGAGAGTGCATTTATACAAATGCTGAAAGTTTTCTTAAAGTGAAATCCATAATTTGTCCAGTTCATCTTCTTGATGTTTTAACTTCAAACTCCTATCAGTTTTCATCTCTGCAAACTCCTCTTCTTCTGCGAGAGAAAGCCCACCAACATCAGATGAAACAAATGGATGTCCTCTCCAGTCATATGCGTTTGTATTTAGATCTGAAAAGTAACTTTCAAGCCTATCTCTGAGTAATGTTAAATCATTATAAATCATGCATTTTATTTCATTCTTAAAGTCACAGTTAAACGTGTTTGGAAACATTTCATAGATATCCTCGTTCACTTTTTGAGACCAAATTGTTAACGTGTCCCATAAGCTGAAAATTTGTCTGATGCAGTCAAAATGTTTTCATACTTTTCTCGCAGAATGGAATTATTTTGGTTTAAGAGCTCAAATATATCGCACAAAACAGATAATTTGGTGCCCCATAGTTTATTTCTAAGCAGATTTGTAAATTCAATTTTATTTTTGCGCTCATATAACTCCAACATTGCATCTGTGAGCTCATAAACACAACTTAACATTCCTCCTCTAGAAAACCACCACACTTCAATATGTAAAATAAGATTTTGGTGTTTTGCTCCAATTTCGTGGCATGTATGACCAAATATGCATGATTTAAGAGGCCTACTTTTAATTAAATATACCATATGTATGACTTTATCTAAAACTGTCTTTAAATCTTCACCAACAGTTTTTTTAACCAGCACTTCCCTGTGTAGAAAATAATGTGTGGTAGCTATTTTCCCATTTTGTTTTTTGGCCAGTGAAATAAAGCCTTTTGTAACCCTGTCATTGAAGGACAACCATCCGTACATGTTCCAACAATGTTTGACCAAGATAAATCATTTAAAACCTTAAAATGTTTTTTCCTCTTGTAGTAAGAGGAACTTCCCAGCAATACAAATACGAGTCAATAATTTTTCCTCCATAATTAAAATGGTTGAGCAAGTTCTCTTGAATCAGTTGACATGGTACTGTTTTGTCCAACTTTATCTCTCACTAAATTTTCTATGTTTTCAGATAAATCTGAATTCTTCGCTCAACTGTATTGACAGCCAAAGTTATCTTCTTAATTTCAGCTTCATATTCAAGGCCAAACATAGTTTTTACGATAGCAGATCATGCTGTAATAACTATGCTCTCGCCAGATGAGTGTGGTAGCTATTTTTTTTATTATTATCTCAGACACTATGTAACTTGCTTCCTGAGCTTTGTCAGAAGTCTTGAACTTAATATAAAATATAGCACTCTGTTTTGATTTGTTATTTAACATCTCTATAAGATAATTAATAGATTTTTCGGTTAAGTGGCTATGTTTAGTAGAAAGATGACACAATAATTTATTTAGCACTAGGCAGGTTTTTTCCGCAAACTAAACACTCCGGCATGCGACTGCTTTTGTCGCCAGACCACGTGAGCCCCATTTTCCAATAATCATCACTATATAAACAGACTTTACCTTTTGTGAATTTGGTTCCACCAATGCCTTATGAGGATGAACACAGTTTCTTACTTGTTGAAACTTCAATATTTGTTTTGTTATTAGTAGTTTTTACAATGTCTGTTGAATCATCTTCGACATCAACGATAGTTATCTTTCTCACACAGTAAGTTTATCCATGACTAGCACTATACAAAAGAAAGCGTCACCTTCCACACTATAAAATTGTATACTGTGAGGCGATACAAGCACTACTGAGCCCCGAGATTAGGGCTGTAGGCAAGAACGCCACTATTAGTGTACCCGGATTCTTAGAAGCGTTGCTTTTCTTACGAAGATAGGCACGGGACATGTTTTCCTAGAAAAGATTGTCATGAAAGATGGTAGTGCTATAGCATACTATAGGTAGCGGGGTTTTTTCAGATAAATTATCTGCTCACTCCCCACTTGCGGTGTTCTTGCTTATGACCTTATGTTATGAAATGATTGTCGAGAAAAGTCGATGCATGTGCACCAAATGCACAATGCTGCAACGTACATACTGGCTGAGTTGATCTCATAGAATTATATGTACTATATATAGACAGATGATCTGCACTTCTAACATGCACCTCATATTACGCAAGCTAATATTTTAAAATAGACAAAATAATGTATTTATTAAATTTATGTCAGTTTGCAGCACCCCATATAATTATAGGCGATAAGGTGCGCCTGGGACTTTGCCATACCAGGAGTGAGATTGCCAGGGTGGGCCACATGTGGCCCTTAAGCAGAAGTTAGTTAACCAATCAACATGATTCAGTTGATCAACTGTTGTCCCGCAAGCAGCACTGATGTTGATGAGTGTTGAAGTTTTGTTGATACTCATTGTTACAGAATGTGAATGATACGCTTGTGATCCGGACAGAGGAGGGCTCCGTGAGGGGTCGAACGCAGACCTCTGTGTGGGGTGACACCTACTACAGCTTCCAGGGGATTCCTTATGCTGAGCCCCCTGTGGGGAACCTGCGCTTCAAGGTCAGTTGCTAGAGGCTTTGGGGTGCAATCTTCTTTGATTGAGAAAAAAAAAAATCTAATAAATATTGTTTTAATCTACAGTGGCCGTGAGTCCAATTTATTTATAAATCATCAAAATGTAATAATAGTATTAAAGTTTACCATAGCTAGTTGGGTGTAAAGGGTGACCAAAGTACCTAGGTAATGTTATGACAAAATATAGTAGTACAACTACAGACATGTTTAAACAATGTCCGAGTTTCTAACAAACCTCCCATTGCTATAGTGTTCTTATTTTATTATCTTGGCATGTTTTATCTATTATTTATTTCAAAGTATTTTCACTTTATCACATTTAAGAGAAGAAATAATGTTGCTTTAAGATGAAATAAGTTTTTTGGCAGTATTTTTCACTGGTTGCCACTATTTTTGCTCTCAAAAAGATAAATATAATGGGGTTGGTTTAATTTTACCTACATATTATGTAATTACAAAACGATTAAGCCATTATATTATGTACTTGCTTTGCTCGTTGGGAGCTCCGCCCCTAAACCCCCAACAAGTTTTCTTTGCAAGTGGATGTAAACTAATGTAATTCCAGAGCCGTTTTTTGATAGGTCTTGCAGTTTAGCCACAAGATACCGCAAAAGAAAGATCCGCACTGACTTTAAAGTTGCTCCGCCATTTTGAATTTTTTTCTAGGTTAAAAATGAGTTTTTTTAATTATTTGTAATTTTCCCGTAGGTTACAGGCTAGAAGCTATAAGTTTGATAAATTTAAAGTTTCTAGCTCATCTGGAAGTGGGTAAACATTAATATCAGTGAGTGAGTCAGCCGTGTGGCTTTATAGTAGTATACGCGTATAGCTCGAACGGGTAGTAAGACGCGGTGCTAAATAAAAACATATAGTATAATAATAAGTAACAAGTCATAGGATTAAAGCATTTTCACAAGAAAAATCCTTGAGTAAGACATGGGCGCCAATAAATGGGTGATAAGGTGTTTTCAGCCCAATTATCACTGTCCAATATTGACTTAGTTTAGTTAAATTTCATGAAAAAATTAAATTGTGTATTTGGGATTTGGCTGCAATTTGTTACTAACAACATTTAATAATCAATATCCGAGTTAAAAATGATAAAATGGAGATTTCCTACCATTCCATCTTCAACAGCTTTCTTTTCATTTTGTTTTGTTCATTAAACTTGGGAAAACAATAATGTTTCTATGGGTTCAGCTACAACTAAATTTTAGTTTATATTAATTTTTCGAAATCTTACTTTTTCCATCTTGTGAAAATTAACTCTTGAGACTCATATAATTAGCTCATAATTACGTTCAGATGCTCTAAAATTCCTTCCCACGATATCAAATATCCTGAAATTAAGGGGGGTGCCACATCCCCGGCAGATGGGACTCCAATCCNCTTAAATAATAATGAATTTGTCCTTCCACTCCAACTAAAGTCTGTTCACGGTAGGAATTGACTTCTGAAAGGCCTTTTTCCCTACCAGAAATATATTATATAGTAGGATATTGGTAGGAAAAAAGACCTTTCAAGGAGTAATTCCTACCGTGAATGGAGTATACGGTCCTGTTACTCAAGCAGCGGTGAGTCCAGGAAGGATGTCAGGGGCGAGGAGTTTCTAGGAAAGAGAATACTGAAATTAATCTCATTCATACACAGTGTGCGAAGATATATCAACACTTTGGAAGCAAAATCTAGGGTCAATTCTGAGTAAAACTTGTTATTTCGACATTCCTACATTTATTTAAATATACAATACAACGAATTGTGTTCAAGGTTACATCTGACGTGGTAAATAGTGCAGTCGACTTCAAAATATTTTAGTGAGATAATGAGTCAGTAAATAGAAGTCAATAGCCCTACCCCGAATTTTGAAAATAGTCAGCTGATGTTTTCTAAGATTTTTTTAAATCAAGTTTTAATTCCGATTACAAAAATGACTTCCGTTTGTTACCGTTGTGTTAGGCTTTTTGTGTGAATCAAGAAAGAAAATTTAGTTTTTAACAATAATTTTATAATTTGATATACTTAATGCATTGAAATTATAATAACATGCTGATTTTATTAGAATTTAAATAAATTTGAAGGATGATCCCCGCGCCCCCCCTTTTCCGATCCTTCTTTTTTATGATACCTGTTCAGCATATAGCAGTAGTCAGCTACAATGTTGACATTCCACCTCCCTCAATATCTCATCTCCATTTCTTGGACGTCTTGGTGAAACCTGTCACGTGACTCCTCGCTATCACTCCCTAGATGTCCAGGACCATAGTCGGTGTGGATGTGTAATAAATGTACCTTGAAAGTTATCAATCACATTGCAGCAGAGCTGCTTGTAGATTGCCGACATATTATCAATTATACATTTTGTAGCTTATTTAAATTGAAAAATCACACCTGGACACGGAATTGAACCCAAAGATGGTATTTAGATGTGACTCTAACTGTAATTAACAAATATAATAGCTTAGCTTTAAATACATTATAACTGCTGTAGTTTGGTTCCTTAGTAATACTATTGAGGTTTATAGGCCTGTCGACACAATGGGGTCAATAGGCCTGGGTGTTTCCTTGTTGTAATCCTGTTAGTGCGCATTTTTAGTTCTACTGTTTACTGAAAGCACTAGTGAGACGGTCGTGTCAGAGTTGTGTTTATTTTCAAATAAATGTCCAAGGTGTTGGTGAAGAAGAAGTGTTAATATAGAGGAAATTTTACCCGCATTTTTTTGGAAGCTAGAGTGGAAAACCATCCTGAGGACTCCCAACAGGGACACAAACACCTATCTCTCCAGTCCAGTATATTCCGAGAGTGACATCTTAGACCATGCAGTTACCGAATTGTGTAATTTTAGAAGTGAATTATTTCAACTTAAGATTAGTGACAGTTTTAAATGTTTCTAAATGTTTCCCTCTCACTATTGTCAATGTATTATGGGTGTTACGATGAAATGGGTTTGAAACACCCGTACTAGGATCTACAAACACTATGTATTGTCTGGTACTTGTTCCAGGCTCCGAGACCAGTGATTCCCTGGGAAGGGGTGAGGGACGCTCTATCGGAGGGCAACTCATGTCATCAGTCATACATCGAGTGGGGGAAGGCCAATATGTCTGAAGACTGCTTGTACCTCAACGTGTACGTTCCACAGGTAAGTATTTTGTTAAATTACCTTATTAGTTCATAAACTGTACTTTGTACCCATTCTATATTCAATTATCAAGCTAAATGGGAATCATCCAAGAAACACTTGCACTAATTTTGTTACCACCATATGAACACGAAGACACCAGATGTACTCCATGTGTCCTCTGAAAGCTTTCGAGAAAACAATTTTATATTGTAAAGAGGCTTGAATTAAAAATTAATCATGAAAACGTTAATACCTCCATACTAGAAGGAACCATGGAACATAAAATTATCATAGGAACTAGACGAGAAAAAATTGGTTGGTGGACTGAAAGCAAGGTACAATTTCAATGGCAAGAAGGTGGGAGGGTGAAGCCTCAAAAAATAAAATAAAAAACTGACTGTGGTTGTATCGGGGATGGATCCTCAGTACCTTGAAGGCAGTTTAACTTAACTGCCTGAGTCACAAAGACTCGTTAGTCATTAATATGTTTTGTGTCTAACACTCCACTAGATTTGTGTCTATTTCTTCACAGCCCGTTATAAAATATTTAAAATAAGTACCGCCTTTTGTTAAAAATGACCAGGTAAGATTAGGACACTATCCTTAACATAACATTCAACAAGCAAGAATAAACAAAGACATGTGACTTGGACTTGCTGAGAGAAGAATAATTTATTTATCACAATAAAACGGAGCACAACAGCTATAAAAACTATTTACTTACTTAATCTATGACATTAGAAACTCGAAATTTCATTGCCGCACTTACAAAAGACCGTCACCTAACTCTCTCTAGAGCTAGTTCTATCCAGTCCACCTCATTACACCCTATTTCTCTCTTGAGCTAGTTTTATTCAGTCCACCTCATTACACCCTATTTCTCTCTTGAGCTAGTTTTATTCAGTCCACCTCATTACACCCTATTTCTCTCTTGAGATAGTTTTATCCAGTCAACCTCATTACACTCTATTTATCTCAAGCTGGTTTTATCCAGTCCGCCTCATTAATCCTATCCCTATCTTGAGCTAGTTTTATCCAGTCCACCTCATTAACCCTATCTAGTTCAGGTCCATTCAACTGTAATCCTCTCATCCGTGTCTAAGTCTTCCAAATGGTCTCTTCCCGTCAGGCTTAACATTCGATACCCTGACCAAGGTTACAATTAATACAACAAAGTATGAAAAACAAACATTGCTTATTTTCCTAAAATAAATCAGCAAAGAAAGGAAATAATAATAATAAATGAAGCCATATAAGAGTTTATTGACTTTATTATGTAGCATTGTTTTAATGACACCAACACGATAAGAGAGGTGTGCTAATAAATAAATCAATTAGTTTTATAAAATGTCCTTTTTCCATTATTTTAGTTACCCAGCAATGCATCTGAGAGTAGTAACCTGAGTGTTCTTTTCTGGATCCACGGAGGAGGATTCTCCATGGGCTCAGGCGATGCCGCCATGTGGGGCCCTGACTACTTTGTGGATAAGAATATTGTGGTTGTTACAATCAACTATCGGTTAGGTGCTCTTGGTAAGTCATATTATACAGGGTGTTCGGAAAATCATAGCCCAAACTGCACATATAGCTTGTTTGAACCAAATTTAATACAGAATCCCTATACACCTACATCTGGAAATCTATGATAGTACCATTTAATTGTGTTCAAAGTATCAGCGTACAGTGCTGGGACAGCAAATCTGTTCAAGCAAACGAGTACAACAGGTTGCATAGGAGAAGGCGTGCACCAATATACATCTTGACATCTTGGAGCAGGGCAGCAGAACATACCACAGTTAATAGTAAACAACAAACCAGCCCAAATAGAAATGTGAATACGTTCTAAGGGTCATCATTAATGGTCCTACATCACAGAAAGTGTTTTCCATTATTACATTAAAACACCCTCATTTTATTAAACAGTAAATGAAGGGTAAACTTAAAAAATAAACACTAGGGAGGGAGGGTATGTGAGAGTTATACAACAAAATAGTTTTAAAACAATTTATATTGTATTGTTAAATAAGAATACAAACAAATAAACAAATAGTAAAGTGGAACCCAAAAGGGGAACACCAAAAAAACAAACAATATATATAAACTCTCGATATGAGACTGAATTTAACAGCAGAGTAAAACTTTGTTAATTAGAATATAATAAGGTCAGATTATTATACAAACAGATTATAATAATTTTATTATTATATAGACCGATTATAATAAAGTCATTATCCTATATGAAATATTCGGTAGTTGCAAATAAGAAAGATACAACTTTTTATACTTTAATAATCTCTAATAGAACAATGTGCGTGTAACCCAAACGAGTAGTAAGATGGGGTGATAATAATAATAAACAACTGCAATAAACCATAAACTCTTATCTATTGAAACAAAGGTACAGCAAGGTACAACTTCTAAGACCAATATATCTGGTCAATCTTCTACACTAATGTTCCGTTTCAAAAGCGGCAACTCAGAATGCACCGAAATATATCACAAGGACGACAACAAATGAATCTTATTCCTGAAGGGAATTTACTTAATATTTCATTAATATTTAATGTCATGCTCTTTTGGTTTGGTTTGTTAGTGAAGGTAAAGTAAGGGTTTTAATTCTGAACAGGGGTAGTTTACATTATCGCTCCATATAAATAAGGGTACATTTCCTCTAAATGTTACCTTTCCCACTGGTGTAGCTAATTTTAGATAGTCCGGGCTGGTAGTAATATACAGTGAAAAAACTTAGACTAGGATTTGAACACTTTTAAGTTATCAAAGGGCCGCGATGGCCACATAGATAAAAGTAGTGTTCATTAACTACAAAATGTTGGAAACCACTGTAGTAAACTCAGTTAAATTTTCTAATCTAAAAATACATAATTTGAACGATATTTGCAAATATAAATAAATATATTTAAGCTCATATGCAAATAAAATGAAATAAATAATAATTCAAGTTATTTCCTTATGCATTGAAAAAACCTTGTAGCTTTAAAAATCCAGTATAAACAAATAAATGATTAAATTTAAAAATACAGTTGCCTAAATGCTCAGTTCAAGGTTTGATTATCGTCCCAAATAAAAAAAATGGGAGCTCCCTCCCCCTCCCCGTACTCTACTTTACTACGTGGGCATTTTTCTAATTTCAAAATGCTTAGAGTTGGAAAAAAACACTGGTTCACCCGCCCACCCTCCCACAAATATATTTCATGCAGCGCCCCTGCATGGGGTGGAAGTGAAAATAGGGTTCTCGGTGGAGCACGTGGCAACAAGGGTAAGTTTATTCATTTATAGTTCTTAGAAACAATATATGTAAAGAAAGGTAAGAGAAAGAAAATGTTGATATGTTTTAGAAATGTTTATGAATATTATTGATTTATTATTAATTTTTGAACTCATGTCTTGTAACAAACGCTTTAACATGTGCAGTGCCGCGCACCTAGCACCTGTATAGCTTGTACACGCAGGGATGAACAGCTTTGCTCTCCCGGTGCTTTAAACCAAAACTTTGAACACAATATCTGTAGTTTGGGCTATGAGTTTCTGAACCACACCACCTGTATATAAAACTAACTCGAGTTAACAGCTTGTTCAGACCAAAATTTAATCATTAATCTGCTGAGTTCATGTAGCATTTAAAATTTTATGTTTGATGAATTTAGTGTTTTAGAGGCTACTAGTGTAAAGAATTTAGTTGAATTTAAACATGTTTTTGTAACCCAAATAAGAATCAAAAGTAGATCAAAACTACTATAGGATATATCATTGTTATGATAGATCTTGATTTCATAATATGATATACATATATACTACATATTATGTACTATTAATATAAACAAAAGGCTAATGCAATAAGTCTTGTCAAAGTTCTCATAGCTTAACTGTTCATAAATTCTAACTGTCGGCTACATTTGCCGTTGTGTTTAGCAATATTATTTTTATGTGATCGTCAAATTTATTACCTGTCTCTCTGTGTACACACTCAGTGTTCGACTAAACTATATGAGTATGATCATCCAACTATAGACGATGATCACCTATTAGCTGATCCTATGAACAACTATACATTAATTTTGGAGATGTCATTTCATCTGTAAAATTGCTTTAGTGACTCAATTTAAAGGAATGATTTAAACACAATTAAAAATTAAATTTAAGGTACACATAAATTAACTGTTGTAGCACAAACACAAAAGTGTGATGAAGATGCAACACATACATATTTCAATTACATATCACTTAGTATAATGTAGGCATATTACAATAAACGTTGATATCGGTGTAAGATGATGTTAAACATACCCTTAAATTTTTAAACTTGAATGGTATTACACACGCAAGTTTCATTTTTTAGCATTGTAAAAACAAACAGATAATTATATGGACTCTAGTGTAATACACATGTAATCAGGATTTGTTAAAACACCCTAGCCTTTGAAAGAAGCTTCTGGAAAAGCACCCACATAATTCGATAAATGCGTCAGTCTTCTCTTGTCTAGTTGGGTCAGTAAAAATGTTTGAGCACTAGAGAATTTTGAATTGGTTTAAACACCTTATTTGTAACTGTATATTGATCACAAGACACTTTATTGCTATTATTTGTTGTTTGAAAAACCCAAAGACAATAAAACATGAACCCTTTGTTTACTATGAAAATATCCGGCTTACCTTGCATTATTTCTCTATGGCGCAGCTTATAAAACAGGACCTTAGTAAAATACGTCAAGATTACAGTAGGTTCACACCTTGCGGTTTACCGAGACATTTTTCTTATGCGGTTTACCGAGACATTTTTCTTATGCGGTTTACCGAGACATTTTTCTTATGCGGTTTCCAGTGGTATATGAAACGATATGCATGTGTTTTCACTATATGGTAAAACCCAATGCAGTAAAGAAAACCAAATCCTTTATTTTTGCTACCGTGTGTTGTCACTGAAAATTGTATGCGGCGTACAGTAAAAAAAACAACGAAACGGTCGCAGTGGCTATAGTATCTAAACAAAAGAATTCACACAGCTCGGTTTTTTATACCATACTTTGCCCGCGCGCTGTATGCGGAAGGAGGGGGTAGTTCAGGCAGTTGCTGCACTTGCTTAAACGTGTTTTCGCAATGGATAAAATTAATGTGGAATTACTTATAACATTGATTGAAGAAAGACCTGTAATAGGGGATAAAACATTAAATATATATATATAAAAACAAAGTCTTATGTGAAACAGCATGGAGGGAGATTTTGTAATATTGAAAAAAGATTTTGAAAAATTTGATAAAAATCAAAGACAATAATTTGGTAAGTTTTATAATTGATTTATTACACAGCATAATTAATTAATTAGTCAAACCAATAGCTTTATTTTGCCATGGAACTGATCCATATTCAGACACGAAATAATCGGCAAACATATTTCTAATTGTATTAGCTGTAATTCCATCACGTCTTTGTTGTTCCTTGGGCATGTTTTGAAAGCACACATTTTCATTTAGATCATTAAGATTTTAGAAATTCAGTCCATCTTTTTCTATAATGAAGTTATGCAAAACAGTGCATGCTTTAATTATCTGAACCGCCGTGTCATAATTTACGTTCAAGGGCATATGAAAAATTCTCCATTTGTTTGCAAGGATACCAAAAGTGCATTCCACATACCTTCTAGCTCTTGTCAAATGATAATTAAAAACTCGTTTTTTTTGTAGTATAAGTGTGTTCACCAAAAGGTCTCAATAAATGTTCACTCAATGCGAAACCTTCATCGCCGATAAGAGCATAGGGAATGTTTTCTTGAGAATTTGGATGCAAAGGATTTGGTTTTGGTACTTGCAAAGTACCACATCTCAATTTTTCACAGAAGTTTTTACTTTTGAAAATTGAAGAATCACAGTCTGTACCATAATATCCAGGATGAGCTATAGGAAGGTGCATAAATTCGTCACATAAATTGCACCATATTTTGAGCGTCACTTTAAACCATCCTTAACTAAATTAAGGAAAAGCAGGAGGTCCAAAAGAACAACAAAATCTAATAGGATAAGAAAAAGGGGGACAATAGGAGCGAGTTCTTGGAGTTCTGTGCTTTGAATATTTTAGGCCAAATATTCGAAAACCAGACCTCGCAACTCCCACCAGTTGCGTAATTAAATATAAGAACGGTCTATCTCAAAGAGTTAGTAAAAAAAGGATAGTTACTGCTGAATTAAGTTTACCATAAAATAACTAACATATAACTTAACCTCATATTCCTAGGGTATGGTGGAACAATATTATGAATTAGAGCAGAATTTGTGTCATGTTGGTATTTATTTGACAAACATTCAATATTGTGAGAAAATATATAAAAAATATTAGATAAATGATATTCACAAAATATCTGAGACGTTCTCAAAATGTTTGAGTACTATTAACTAAATTACAACGTTTATATAATAGAAAACATTAATCATTTAACTTGAGCGTCATTATTACAGACAAACCATATAGCATGAAATGGCTTCAGCTCGTTAAAAGGTTATCTCAAAATTAGTCATGAGTTCATTAAGTTACTAGAGAAAACTTACCCTCAACTAAGTTATCCTTAAATATTTAACTACCAAGAGTGTATTTCCCACTAACACTCAGAATATAAACCAATAAAATGCTTAAACAAGCCATATAATATTTACGCTAAATTCTATCCACTTATTTACATTACTTAATACAATTCCACAATATTTGTTAAAAATAATAAATAGTTATACATTAACATTGGGATGTCGTTGATAAACAGATCGTTTATTTACTTTCAATAAGTTTAATGTTCCCGCGATCAGTTTTTAAGTTTCACCAAAAATGAAACCAAATATCAGAATAGTAACAACATTCGAGATCGATAATATATTCAAAGACAAAATATCGTTAACACTCAAAGGTTTAAAATCGATCATTACCCAGAAACAAAATACAGATCGACTAGCGATATAAGCGCCTTGACCCTGCGACTAACATAGAAAAAGTAAGAATGAAATTTACAACTATTATATTTATGTTTCATATTTTGAAGTTATTTAGAAAATGCCGAAAAGGAATTACGAAATTTAATTTAGATAAAAAGAAAAGTTAAGGAAGCCGAAAAAGAATTTAGATATTACATTATTTTAATATAATCAAAGCCAGAGCTTCTACTTCACCGAATACGATTTAGTCCAAGAGTGGCTTCTGATTGGTCAGGCGCCAATATATATACCACACAACCCAGAAAAAGGAGAGACAGGTAAAACGGGGTGGGGGTCACAATCGGGAACAAAACATGCGCATGACAACATAGCTTCTACAAAGTTCTTTACACTTTCTCAATCATCCTAGTATAGGGCGAGTAGGTTATCTTCACAGCACAAGTTCTTTGCCACTCAAGATCTTTGGCACAATCACATCACAATATTGGAGAACAGTCTTATTTTCGTCGCGGTTCCGAGTAGGTGTGTCTGATATTCACTTCCGTTAGTGTTCCGTGTGGTTCCAGCTGTCATACAAATGGGGTAAGCTTGGATTTTTTATGTTTACTCATGCAGTCCAATGCTACAACTTCTTTAATGATAGCGTTGAGTGTTGAGATGCCGACTCTGAATGAATAATGTAAATCTTTATATGAACATCCAGAAGTCATATATCTGAAAAAAACAGGTAAATAAATTCTGAAAAAATAAACACAGATTCGAGACAGATGAATTAAAGATCGTAAAAAGAGTAAAGATAAAAAAAATCTGGTTCCTCTGCTAGTAAATACAAACCATATAAATATTCTGATCAGATTTAATTCCTCAAGAAAGTTACTGATACAACATTGGGTCAAGAAAGCGGAGAAGGAAGTACAAGCCACGTTGAAGAGGGGATTGAAAATGGAACAAGTGCAGAAATAGAAAACAATAGAGGGGAGAAAAATACAAAGGAAGGAAAAATACAAAGTTGAAGAGGAAAAAAAACGAGGTCCACTATAAAATGATCAAATTTCTTGATAATGTTAGCACTAAGAATCAGAAAGAAGAAGATCCACAATTAAATATTTTTAAAGTCTTTTACCCATTACTTCAACGCTCAACACAGATGAAATCCTTCAATTTCAAGTGTGTGTCATTAACCTATTATAAAGTATTACAAGAGAGAGACCAACTAATTATTACCAAAATCCAGGATATATTACAGCACATTATTAAAATATAGGGTATTCGACAAACTCACTGGATAGTTCTTCACCCCATTCAACACCAGATCTACAATCGCCAGCTTCTGATTTGAATAATATGGGAGAAATATTGGGTTTTTCTAACTTTTGAGTTACCTACATATCTAATTTAGATCAAACTATTGTATGGTTATATTATGTGATTATTATGTTTGCCAATAAATATAAAATAGTAAAAAGTTATGACTATCGATTCTTTCTTAGTGGAACAGTTAATTCATTTTATTTATTTGCCTACCCTTAAAAACTTAAACTACAGAGATGACAACACGTACATATACCCAATTATCTGAGTTTTCTTCCAAAAAACCTTTGATTATAGAGAGACTGATCAATTTACTTACCTAATGCATATTGCCAATTTCTCTTCTGTACTGTTTATCATGAACGTATCTTTGGTGTTTTAAATCTCCTTCCACTCTTCCTAGAAGTTTGTTAAACGCTGACATCGACATGCGAAAATAATTGTAGAATTTTGTTTCATCACTTTGCAATTCTAACATGAGTGTCCAAAAGTGACCCAAGATTTAAACGCCGTGATAAAATAGGATGCTCCCAAAATCTTTTATGATTTTGTTTATTTATTCTACAGCTATTATACCAGTAAATAACCAAGGTCGCAACGTCATCGTCCATCTTTCACGAAATTGCAGCAAATTGAACACAAAAGTATGCTTACCCGAAACAGTTCTACTGTATAATTGAACACATTCGATTTTTTTAACTCATACGGCTATACCGTACGAGAAAACCGAATCGAATAAATCGTAATAGTGTGAACTTAGCCTTAGACTGCTACTTTTAAGGGAATGTATACATTATATATGTATTCTTATACATTAGTTCAAAGTTGTTACATCAGTAGATTATCAAAGCACAGTCCCTGCTTCGTGTATTTTGAACTAAATAAATACTTGGTTTTGGTTCATAAGCTTCTGAATTGATGGGGCTTGATTTGAAAAACAAACATTTCATTTATTTGGCTTGGTCCAATCAAAACAGTTGAAACCATTCGTCTAAAATATTTCATGATAAGAATATATTTTTGAATAATAATTAATTGTTTTTTTACTTTTTAGTCAGAAACATACAAATTTAGTTTTTAATTTGAATACCCGATTATTTAAGATTTTATGTATCAAACTACAAGTACACCTAGTACTTTTTATGAGTTTAACTGAATGACCACCGTGAAATATAAATGATACATTTTCTAAGTTTAAATCACCAGGTAATCGAATTAAATATTTCCACACAAAGAAATTATACAATTTAAATAAATAAGTTTATATCAATATTCATTTTGTGTAGATTAAGACTGATCTCAAAATCGTCCATATCTATCTTTAAAATAGTTGGATAAAAATTTGCAAAGTTACAAAACAGTAGCTTGAATCTTTAAATTTAAAGTTAACAAATATTGTTACTTTGAATATTGAAACATTGGTCCATGATAGTTATATATAATTTAAATAAAAATATATTGTCACTGTAGCCACCTTTCCTTAACATAAACCTTAAACTTTATTTATTACTTGTATTAGGCACAATTAAATAAATAAAGGTTTGCTTTTCCTTTTTTATCTCTCTCTCTCTCTATATATATATATATATATATATATATATATATATATACTTACCACTTAATATCTTTGTGTGTGTGTATATATATATATATATATATATATNATATATATATATATATATATATATATATAGAGAGAGAGAGAGAGAGAGAGAGAGATAAAAAAGGAAAAGCAAACCTTTATATATATATACGTACACACACACACATATATATATATATATAGAGAGAGAGAGATTATGTATTCACGTTGTGTTGCAGGATTCCTGGCACTGGAACATCAAGACGTTTCAGTGAATGCTGGAATGAAGGACCAGGTGGCAGCACTGCGTTGGGTCCAGAAGAACATCGCACACTTTGGTGGAGACCCTGGGAAAGTAACAGTGGCCGGGGAAAGTGCTGGGTCTGCGAGTGTTGAGCTTCTCTTGCTCTCCAATATCACTGATGGTAAGTAACCTACAACACAAACTCGAGACAACTGAATAGTACCCATTCAGACATTTCTTAAACAAGCACCACAAATAAAAAGTCAGATTTGTATCCATTTTCAAAATATCCACAAATTCCTGAATTGTATCCATTTAACTGTGGTGCCACTTGTCTGATAGATGGCAGCAGCAGAGACTCTCAACTCATTCCGTGCTTACTAGAGAGCAGCACTATCCCTATGATAATATCAAAGATATAAAAAAAATATTGGTGTAGCCGGGCTGAACTATTCCACATTCACATAAAAAGGATTCAAGCCCTTGTCCTTTGACTTTGGATGTCATTCTACAAAACCTTGAGATTGCGGTTCAAAACTCGGCATCATTCCTTGGAGAGTACATCGGTGATTGCTTTTATTTTGTTGGGTAGCAAACAAAAAGTTGAAAGGATTATGAGGGGAAGAGGGGTGGCTGCCTGGATTAACTGTGGAATGTAAGGACACTCTGAAAGGGGCAGAAGTATAGGAGGAGAGAGAGAGGTCAGTGGGGTGATTGCCATAACTACAGTAGAGAACCTCTAGTGAGGTGATAATACAGAGTACTACTCGGAAGAAAGATTTGCAAAGCCTCGAAATGTCCTTCTGAATCTTAATATTTTTGCTAATAGGTTCTTCATACGAAAGTAAACTTTATCGTTTCATTTATCCATCAATTTATAATTGTTTATGTTATCAAACAAGCATTAGTATTTTGCACAAGCATAATAGTTTACCATACTTAGAACCAATTAATTAGGCCTAACTCTTTCTTGTCTAGCTATACACTAAATGGTATTTATAATACACATTTTTATTCAGACAGGCTGCTCCATTGTTCTCATACTGTTGTCATTTATATTTTCTCAAACTGCAGAACATTGTGTTTTCTCTAACCTCCCGCCACCATATTTTCCCTCCTTATCACTTGAGAACAAGACTAAGCTCATATTTAAAAGTAAACAAGTACTGATAAGCCAGGGGTGACCAGCCCGCGGCTTGCGTGGCACGAGTGGCATTCAAAGACATTAAGTGGCACTCTTGAGGTTGATTGTTTTTTCTTCTTTGACAACCACACCAAACATTGATTAACATTTCCATTTCAAAGAGATGTAAGGTCCTCACTAAAAAATTAAATGGCTTTTATAACTTTGATTTTAATATTTTCCTATAAAATACCAGTTGAAATTACATCTAGTACTTTGTGGTTTTATTAATACTATTATTATCAATAAAGAATACTCACTCCAATGGCTGAACCATATAAGGTGTCACTCTCGTGTTAGACTGACCGGATGATGACGGGGAAAAAAGGGATTCAAATCCCGGTTGGATTTATTCAGGCTATTTTTCCCTAATGTATTTTCCATTCTCCTCCCACGCAAATGCGAGTGGATTACTTCTAAAATGTTTCCTTCCTCTTCCCAAACCCCTTTAGAGAAATTATCATATATGCTTATAAACTGAACAGGTAGTAACAAAAAAACACGAAACATTACTATACAATGACGTAGTATTTTACTTTTGAAAATAATGTTAGATTATTTCTGGATTGTGTGTTCTAGACACGGGCAAATTAGTTCTTCCCAATGAAAGTGTTTTATATATAGGGGTTTGTTTTATTGTTAACATTTTTATTTTTTATATATTACCTAAAGAAAATAGATATGGCGCATAACCTTCATCACTCAGGAGTCAAACAAATAATACACTTTTTTTTAATATACATTTATATTGTATTTTTCTCAGTTTATTGGGAGTAAGCTAAGATTAAAGTATATATGTTTTGGGGTGAAAGGGAAAATTTTCCTTATATTTTTTTTCCGGGAAATTTTCCAAAACAGAGAATTTTCAATTATTATTTCTGTAGAATTATTTCAACTGATTAGATGGATAATAATAACAGTATTAATAATCAGTGATAGTGATAGTAGTAGTAGTAAAGAAACACCAGCTTCGGTGGCCGCACGATCTGAAACGCTACTTTCACAATAGACAGGGATGACAGGGAGATCTGAGTTTGATCTCTATCGAGTGCAATGAGGGTTGTTCTCCTAAATGGTTTTCCACTCTCATCCATGACAATGAGGGTGCAATTCCTCTAAATTCAACCTTATTCATACCTAACACATTAGCGTAATTAATACCTGAACGGTAGTAAAGAAACAAATGAATGCAAACCTTTGTAGACCCATTATGTTCATAAATCGTACTTCAATTTTTTTGCCATCAATAAGTTAACTCAAATAATTTTAAGGTTGGCTTGACATTTGTCTCCCCCTATCCTACGTGCTTCCTATCTACCCTTCCTCCAGCCTCATTCCTTTAGACTGGTTCCTTAAGATGCTTCGAAAGAACGCGTCTGCGTTCTATTGTATACATTTCTGTTAAGTTTTGATAATGAGGGCATTTCTAAGAAGTTATGATTATGTCAGTGTTGTCCTAATTAGGACGTATTAATCCTTTGTGTTTGGAAATTGTTAGCTGCCCCTACCTGTGGTCTTGACGTTCAAACAGTTTATAAACACACTCATAGGGCCTAGTAACTTTACGAAGACAACCGTCTAGTACCCAGGATGTATAATTAAATGGGACATCTAGAGCTATATTAGTTTTCATACAAATTAATAGGATGGAGAATAGTTCTATTGTGACTATCTGCCTACAGCCTTTGTCCTTTATAAGTATTAAACTAAAGATGTTGAGTTATAGCTGCCAGTTTGAAAGCTTTTGAAACTAAGCAAGCTACTTAGTTTCCCTTGTAGCTTTTCTCTACTCCTTGTTGACCTCATACTTATGATTATTATATTGATTCTAATTTTACCATATAAAGCTCTATTGATATGTATTAACTTAACAAGGTTGTTAATCACCAGCCGGATATATAGTAAATCGAAACTTACCTTCTCAACTGCTTAATATATTTATTTTATTTTGTCATATGATCAGAGAATACACCACGACACCCACTTATGGGTAACTATATTAATATGTAACCAATTGACTATTAAATATATTGTCTGCCAAATACTTGTTCTTTCAATCATATGTCAACCCTCCAAAGGTATGGTACAAAGGGGTGGTGAAGATAATAGTTAATTTTTGTGGTAGAGTAAACTCCCTGGATGTAATCATTCTTTGAAGTTGCGCCACCAAGGCTGATTACTTGATTAAGAGTGAGGAGAAATGACCTACCAATTGTGACAGGAGAGGTATTTTCACATACCTTCCAGAGTTCTTACATGCCACATGTAACTGACAGCTTTACTTCTCCTCTGAAGGATGTTGAGCTATGATTTTTTCTTGCTCAAGAAAAAGCCTTCGGCCTCTGTTGGGTTCGAACCCACAAACATCGGGTCCTGAGGCAAGCACTTTACCCCAAGACCATCAAGGTCGACGGAGGTCATTCAAAAAATGTAATGTGTGTGTGCGCACCTGTATTAAAGATGGGTCGGATCCACCTTTTTTGAAATCTGAAACTTCATTTTGCCATCAAATCCCTAATTAAAATTTGAATTTTAGAAAATATTGTAACCATTAGTGTTTTAACTTTCCCAGTAACTAGGATTTTTTTGCTTCTGATTTTGTTTACATTAAATGGTAAATTAATGATCTGAGGTTTGGTTGTTAGGTTTTTCCTATCATTATTTTGGTTTTAACCACAAGAAACTATTTAACTATTTTAATACCTTTATAAAATAACTCAAACTTAGTACCTATTTAAAAAATTATTATGATTTGAATCTTTAATCCATGGATATTCCTTGTGGGTTCTATAGTCCCATCCTTAGTATATTAGTATATACTAGAATATATGCGTCAATACACTTAATTCTTGATGTAAAAATGTTTAACTATGACAGTACCATAACTATCATTTTATGGTTTTGAAATAAGGATTGTTTCATATATACTGGATTTCTTAAAATAAAAAATACTCGTATTTCAAAACTATAGTTGCCTACATACTTATAAACAAGGATTCCAGCAAAAGAAATTATCATGTTTTCACAGCTTATTGATGTATTAATTATGTGCTATCTTCAACAGTTTCAACTTTAAAAGAATATATTTCTCAATTCAACATTTAAAGTCCTAGTTAAATTAAATCTTTAGTGTCGATTATATGAGTGGTTATTGAAACACTTGGTTTGTCTCTCACAGGTCTGTTTCATCGCGCCATCTCCCAGAGCGGTTCTGCTTTTATACTTATTTCAAGTAATGGTAATAGTACGGCGTATAAACTCGCAGAGATCCTTGGGGCCACCGACTTGGTTAATAACGACCAGGTCTTGGAGTTCTTACGCTCAAAGTCGGCCAGTGATATAATCGCTGCCCAGGCTCATACAGTGGGTACTAAATATATTACTATAATGATATCGGAATGTAATGTTTAGGCTAGTATGAATCTGGACATGATTAGGTCTATTCTTATACAGCAGGGTGTTCAAAAACTCATAGCCCAACTACACATACAGTTTGTTTGAACCAAAAGTATTACAAAATCCAAATACACTTGCATCCGGACAACTATATGGTAATACCATTAAATTGTGTTCAAAGTTTCGGTATACAGCGGCGGGAGAGCAAAGCTGTCAAGTAGGCGTGTACAATAAGTTGTATAGGAGCTAGGCGTGTGGCACTGCACATGTAATAATGGCAACCACTTTCTGTGATGTAGGACCATTAATGATAACTCTCAGAACATATTCACATTTCTAGTTATACTGGTGTGTTGTTTATTATTAATTGTGATATGTTCCTCTGCCGTGCTCCAAGATGTCGAGGTGTGCAGTGCCACACCCCTAGCTCCTATGCAACTTGTTGTACACCTATGCTTGGACTGCTTTGCTATCACGTTGCTATACGCCGAAACTTTGGACACAATGCAATGGTATTAGCGTAGTATTCTGGATGTAAGTGTACAGGGATGTTGTATTAATTTTGGTTCAAACAAGCTGTATGTGCAGTTTGGGCTACGGTGTTCCAAACACACTGTATATTTATTTGGAATAGAGCACTAGGCTAAATAATGGTTTAAATAAAGAAGGATTACCAGCACACTTATCTTGGTGATACTGGAGCCGTTATTATTTATATAAAGTGTTAATGAACCCAAAAATTAGTTTTAAATAGTATCTTTCACTGCCACAATCCGCTTCTTCCTACTCTGAAAATTAACTGATGTTCTTTGTTGGAATACAATACTGACAATCAACTAACTATATTATCTTAATCTAAGAATTACACTATATAGATATCAGCATTAGGTTTAGATTGATATTAATAATATTTAGCACCGCGTCTTACTACCTGTTCGGGTTATACGCTTTAAGTACTAATTACGCTAATGGGTTAGGAATTGGGAAGGTTGAATTAGAGGAAGTGAACCCGCATTTGCGTGGAGGGAGAGTAGAAAACCATTTAGGAAAAACCACCCCCAGGTCACCCGACCGAGATGCGAACCTCGATCTCCCCGTCCTCAGCGGTTGAGCTCAACATGACAAGCACGTTAGCCAACTACGCCACCGAGGCGGGTTAGATTGATATTAAATAAGCAGTTGTGTTATATAGTATACATTGGTATATTGTTGTGACAATAAATAAAATAAAATAAAACTAGCTTCGTTGGCTGCGTGGTCTAAAGTGATATTCTCTAGTTAGACTAGAGGTGGCAGGGCTTTTTAACTTTTTCCACTCGTGACTCCTTTTCCTCTGATAAATTTTTACACAACCCCGGGTGTATAGTTTTATAAAATAGGTATACAGATCATTTGTGGATTGTGGTTTATATTGTCATGTAGCTATAGTAAAACCATTTGTTCTCAAATGCAACTGCTCCTATTCTTTGGAAGTGGTTGATGGTTGAATTACCTAAGTCTGCTGATAGTGTTGCCTATGAGAGATATCTCAGCCTAAGTCCTGCTGCAAACAAAATATCAATTAAGCGTTTTGATCTTGTGAGAGAGTGCACAAGACAGCTAATACAAAGAGGTATCTGTTTTTCACTATTTTGTGAGTGAACCAAATGTTGTGGGGTTTTCCTGTGTTGTTAAAACAAATGAAAGATTAAAGCCGTGAAGGAGAGAGAGAGTAACTTGTGATGTGTAGTCTACTTCATTTGTAATGTTACGGTAATACAATATTACGCCAACAAGAGTCAGCAACGTCATGGGAACACTAGCTTGTTGGTAGTTTTCCTCAAATTTACCTGCGAATTGGGTTTTGAGAACGTTTCAAAACATATCTTTTTACAATGTTAGCAGCATGGGATAAAGTGATGGCATCTGACTCTGAATCATAAGAAGAGGCCTTCTTGAGACTTGCTCCTATATCACTGTTGCTCACAAGTAAGACTTTTCGACCAGCAATTTGAGGTTCTTGCTCTGGGAACTAGCTAGGTATTCTTTGTTTTAGCCGGGTTGAGAGCACTGTACCAGAGTCCTCCTCACCCCTAGTTGTTCAATTCTATGACAGTAGAGTTTCTTGAGATGGCTCATGATTTGAGAGATTTTTATCTTCATCAAGAATATTTTCTATGTAGGTTAGTAGCTCTGCAAATACATTCCTATCGCAGGTAAGAAGAATATCTTTTTTTTTATCTAATTCTAATTTTAAATCTCTATCACGATTGTATAGCACTACAAGACAATTTGCGTGATACACTGCATCTTGCGCAACATATCACCTGCACTAAGTTTTGCAATTAAATTGTGATCTTGACTTTTGGACAGAGTGTGCGTTTTCATCCACTGGTTGGTCACAAAAGAAGCATAATGTCCCTTGAATGTTTGGCAGTGAATATTTTGATCTGGTACTTCTCTCATATGACATTAAGGCCTCTGACTTGTAATTTCCAGCTGCATTCTTTTCCTTGTCCTTCCTTTCAATTGCCCTGTACAGCTGGGTTTTATTAAACTTCCAGCTGCAGCTTTTATGGAATTTCACCTTTTTATCCACAAACGTTTGTTTAAGTCCATTTCCTTCATCTTATCTTCTTATTTAAATCCCACGAGGAAGATACTTTAGTTCTTCAACTTTCAATCTATTTTCTGCTAGTATTGAATAGCCAGCTGCTTCACTTGGAGTTTTACCAGCAAAATCACAAGGGCAGGTCACCCTTTTCTTTTGTCACTTTCTGGCAAACAAGATAAAGATCCCAGTTTGTGGTTTAATCAGTTGGCTTGGAAACCTATGTTTAGTCTATGAGCTTGAAATTTCGCTTCATTCTAACTGCAATTTATTCCTAAGACAAAAAAAAGTTAGACAGTGAAAAAAGTATCGCACTCAAATAATTAAAACAATCAATAAAACAAATAATCTGATCTAAATTCATTCTTTAAATATATTAATTTGCCATATATGATGACTGCTGGCCACCACCAGGCACGTAGAAATTAAAAAAGAAATGAAATTTGAGAGAAAAAATGCAGTTATATAATTGTAAATCCAAGTAATAGTTGTTTACTGTGTATTTGGTGGCCATTTTTGAAAATGGCTTCCATAGCGGGGTCGTGTCATCTGATTTTTGATGTCTCCACCTTTGAAAACTTTCATTACCTATTTAACTTATGTACCAAATTTGCTGCTTGTATCATAAAATAAACGTTTGTTTGAGATTTTATTACGGATCCTCTGCACTACTAGTAACAAATCAATTGAAACCAAATCTGATAACTAAACAGCAATTTTCAAGAGACAGTGAGGGAAGTGAGTACCAGTGCCCACTTCAAAATAGTTCCATAGTTCTTATTGTCAAATAATTATACATAACAACACACATACCCATATCTATACTATTGAATGCATTTGTTATGTCAGGGTGGTGAGTTTACGCCAGAGGTCGAAACAAAGGTTCAAGATGGAAATGAAGTGTTCCTGTCTGATGATCCTCTTACACTGCTTCAAGAGGGGAGGATTCGCAATGTACCTTATATTGCCGGCTTCAACTCCGAAGAGAACAAATATATTGAACAGAGTAAGCTAGGACAATGGAATTATTGTTAAGGTGACACGAGATATGAACAGCATTTTTGCAGTTTTTATGGCAAACATTTTTTTGGTCAAAATAAATCAAATATATTCCTCCAGTACAAACATAGAGTTTAATGCTTTTCATTTAAAAAAATTATGAATTTGTTTCAAATAGTTTATATATTATCTCAAATGCACACAGAAAATTGCCAATCATTTATTAGGTCATGAATCTTGCGATTGATCTGAGGAAAATAATGGGGATTAAATTTTTTTTATCAATATAGTGCTTATTTTCTTAGAATCCATAATTTTTAAATCTGAATTTAAAAAAACAGCGTGGAAATAAGGTTTACGAAGACAAAATTTTATATTAAATTATATGTTACATTTTAATTATTATTAAACAATGTGCGTACATAAATTTAACTTTATTTGAAAATAAGAAATTTGTTGCATGCACATGCCATGCCTTGCCTCGTAGACAACTGTATATTTAGCTAAAAAAAATCTGTACTTAATCCATTATCTTCACACTTCTCAATCCTTGAATATTCCCTTGGCTTCAACTAAATCCATACACCAAGTAATACATGCTATTTTATTCTTAAAACTATCAAAGTTTCCAATTTTCACATATTCGTCTACAACAGTTAACCACGTCTTACATGGGCTACACCTTCCTTTTGATCCACACACTCTACCTCAATATATTTGCTTCGTCGCTCGATACACACTCATTCCGTCAATATGCCCAAACCAACGTAAGATGCTTTTTTCAAATTGACCTATTAGACTCCCTTTCAAACTACACTCCTTCAGCATCCAGTCAATATGAGTTTTTCTACATACATGGTAATGTTCAGTAGTGAACTCTTTTGTTAAACGTCAATACATTTAATTTTTTATTAAATTTGCTTACTGGGGGAGTTGGACAGTGAACAAAAGGAAAATGCTTATCTTGCAGGTTTGTTCTGTTTGAAGAGATCTCCGGGTTTTCCTTTAAATTGAATAATGACATGTCCAACCAATCAGAGGGCGGAGATTTAAATTAAATTCTTACAATAGGTCCAAATTACCGTTTCAAATAGGAGTGGTTTTTGACATAAGTAGACATGGAAAGAGAGATTCATAGAGAAACAAAACTTGGGCTATATCTGAGGCCCGAGCACTGACGCAATATGACCATGTAGTTGATAGGAGATGCATTGCATGTGGAGTTAATATTAATGTAACAAAGCCAGTAAATTATAGTACTTTACGTATGTCAAGTACTTATGATGTGTTATAAGAATAAAATTTAAATATATAAATCAAACTGATTGCATACATTTATTGATGAAAAGTTTCATGATCAACAGTATAGATTAAAGGATAGGGGACACTGGGCATGAGTTTTTGGAACCGAGGGGGCAGTGACTCAAAAAAGTTTGGGAACCACTGGTATAGAGTATCGAGCATCAACTTTAGTAATACCCATAATAGCTAATTGTAGGACATGAACCAAGGAGATCATCATCGCAAAGCCGACGTCATAAATTGAGCTTAAGCCAGAGACATACATGAGATGACAACCACTGTTTCTCAACTGAGAGGCTACTACATCGGATCATCATAAATAGCTCCCTAACCTAAGGGCCAGTAACATCATAACATTTCTTAGATATCTCTTCAAACCGCATTCACCTTATTCTTGTGTTTATCCTGACAAACCCAAGCTTCATATCCATACAACAATACTGGTGTTAACACACTTTTATCTACTGCCATCTTGGCCTCTTTCAATACTATTTTATTGTTTACAATAGTCCATAAACATCCAACTAATCCTCAAGATGCATTCATCCACTTGTCAATTTCACCATCCATCCTTCCATTTTACAGAACATTCTGCCCACAAATACACAAAATCATTCACTTGTTCTAGCTGTTTTACATTTATACTTAACTGACAATAATTTACTGATTAATCACTGTCAAAAACTATCATCTTAGTTTTGGAGACATTTATACAAAGATCCATTCTGCCTGTCGTCGACATATTCAAATGACTGCAAATGTCTACAAGACACTCTTTCTCGGCAATTAATGCGGCATCATCTGCATAGAGCAACACTAACGTCCACATTGTCCATTTTTACACCAACTGCATCCTCACAATTGCACACCTAAATCTTGTCCGCAGTTTTTTTATGCACACTCTATATTAAGAATCTATTAAAACAATGCCTGCAGGGTGGCTACAAAACACATTTTACCAAATTCCCTGACTTTTACAGGCAACATTTTTCAATTTTCCCTGACTACTTTTTCACAGTTTTAGTGGTGAATGATGACTTTTGTTATTATTGATCACATATTAAAAAAAGTTTTTATCTACTAGACATAAACGGTTTTATCAGTTATTTTAAAAATCAAAATATTATTTTATTTAGGTATTATTAATTTTTGTTTTAGTGTTTAGTTGTGGAATTAATGGGCTATCTTAGACATAATTTTTAATTCCCTGAATTTTCCTTATTTTTAGTTAAATTCCTTGACATTTCCCTGTCATCCAAAAATTCCCTGACTTTTCCAGGTTTTCCCTGTCTATAGCCACCATGGGCTGGAATACTTAACCAACTAATTGCTTTATAATTCTCACATTCACTCTTCCAGCCTTTTTACAAAGAAACAATGACAACATTCTTCCATTCATTATATGCCCACAGCTTTGCAATTATTTAAAATTTCCATAGCTTTTAACACATCAGCAGACACGTTAATTCTTTCACTCATCATAACATATTACATATTTTCTGCTACATTCCCTACATTTTAGTCATACAATTGATCAAAATACTCCCTCCTTCTCTTTCTTATAATATTTTCATCCCTGATCATCTCACCGCGTTCATTATGAATGCCATGGGTCTTTTCTTGCACTCCTTGTTTCGATATCTTCCTACCCACTTCCAGAACAGCTTATTTCCGTAAAAATATTTTTTTTAAATTTTTTGTCCCCTTTTAAACTCATTTGCTCCTTATGTTCTTTGCATTCATCTTTTCTCTTTGTATATGTCCAACAGCCGCTTTCGTTCTGTTTCACTCTTCACAGCAATCATTCATTTGTATGCTTCATTCTTTTCTCTATACAGCTTATTTAACCTGTTTATTCCACCATACATCTATTTTTAAGTTTCCCACCACTGCTGATCCACACACATCTTTTGCACACTCAACTACAGCCTCTTTTATTCTGTTCCAATCATTTTCTATATCATTAGTAAGGCAATATTCCAAATATCAGCTATAAACATATTCTTAAACTCATCTTTAGATCAAAATACACATTTAAAAATATTAATACATACATGTCTTATATTAACCATAGTTATAAATAATTTACAGTTCAAACAAATAAAATATTTTGAATCTACAGCTACAGAATCTACTCTAGTAATATTTAAGTTAATATCATGGTATTTATATGGTCACTCAATATGAACAGGGACCATGGTCAACTCTTTTTGAATATGGCACTTATTTAGTTCACATCAAACAAAAGGATGCACATCCGGTATTAAATTACTCCTCTGCAAAGATTCCTTTGGAGGTATTTCTCTCATTTCTGCAGGACCACAAACTCAATTATATGTTAATTTTTAAATGTTAACCAAGTCAATCAAGATGAATAATATTCATATTCCAGCCCTTGATGCCGACCCCAGCTTGTGGGACACTTACAGTGACCTTGAACAATTCATCCCCAGCAATTTGAACCTTGAGAAAGGATCTCCAGAGTCTCTGGAGCTAGCGGCCCAGATCAAAGAAGTCTACTTTGGTAACCAAAGTGTGGGTCCTGATACATTGCAGGAACTTGTCAATGTGAGTTATTTATAAAATACTCTTGGGATCTCCTGAGTGTAGTGAAGTGCAAATTAGTGTGGTACTTCTACAGTAGCTCATCACTTGAATATAATGTGTCGAGTGTTGCAAGGGTTGTATGAATATAATAATGCTGTATTAACTCAGTTCCAATTCAACTGATTACATGATCCCCTAGAAACCATCTTACAATATGTTCCTTGCTGAGAGATTACTACAAGTTATACGACAAAGTGAGAATATTTCATATATAGCATACACTTCGTTTCCATTGACAGGTTATACTTTGGTGAAGGTTGTAAGATCCAAATATACTTTAATCATTTAATTAGTCAAGGTAAGACTATTCTCTTTAAGAGTATACGGAATGTAAATAATTATAAAGCTCTAGGTGTGTTGTTGTTCTCACTCCTTGCCCCATTATTAATCCATGCCTTTGTGTTGTCGGTTTACTAAAGTAACAATCAACCCCGTGGTGAAGTGGTTAGTGCTCCGGACTACGAGCCTAAGGGTCCCGGGTTTGATTCCTCGCTGGTGCCTTGTGTATTTTTCCCGAAAAAGGAATTACCCAAACGGTCACCAGGGTTTGGTTAGTTAGGCTTAAGTCTATACAATTAGTACTTTTGGGCATCTCCTGGACGTTTCATTGGTACTGGCTAATATTTCCAGAAATTGGGCTACGGGTGATGTAGCATAGACGCGTGCTATTATTACTTGAAATAATGCAATCAGTTTATTATTAATTTCAGATACTGTCAGACAATTTCATGGCAACTTCAAGTATCAGGAGCATCAAACTTCACTTGGCTCGAAGCCCTGCGCCTCTATTTGTCTACCTGTTCACTTACGATGGGATGCTGACTGTGTCCAACTATAGGGCTACATACAACTACACCATCAAGGGTGCGTAAGACCCACTATATAGTTTCCTTGACCTCATTCCTCTTCTATATTTCCTGAACACAATCACCAATATCATTTCACCCTCACACTACTTTGTTTGTCTAGGCCCGGCTCACGCTGACGATCTCGCCTACCTGTTTTCGTTTCACGCTGCAGAGGACCTCTTCCGACCTGACGAGGCAGCCTGGAACGTTGTACGACGTTTCACAAGTCTGTGGGCTAACTTCATCAAGACAGGGTGAGTTGGACTCTTTCAGTTGACCTTGGTACTGACTGGACCAATGAGTCTTAAGAAACTTATAAAGGTGTTCAAAAGAATCTTTCAAACACATTTTAATAAAATATTTTCTGTAAATATTTACCTTATAAATCAACTTCAGACTGACTCATTAAAAGATTAAGATATTTCTATAAAAATAATTAAGAAAATTTAAAAAAATATATACATGCTCATATACACACTAAAAAAACACAAATATCAAATGAAATGTATTATTTATGTAATTATGATGGCAATTGATTCTATTTTTTTGTGCACTGCATCTTACGAGGATTTAGGCTATCCACATATTTACTCCGAATAAGGATTTGAGAGTTAGTCATCAGAGGAAATGTTACACTCATTTTCGTAAAAGGGGATTAGGAAACCAATTAGGAAAAACAAAACTCAGTACCTTCGAATGGGATATGAGCCTTGATTTACCCGTCAACGGTAGTCCGGTTTATTTTTAGATAGTTCAACCATTGATGCAGGTTATTTCATTTGAATTTGACTATACTTCCAGAGACATATCACAATAGGCAATCAAAATTTTATTGATTTCAAAATATATATTGCAATTATTATATAGAGATGTTAAAACTGTTATTGATATTTGTCCAATTTAAACGTAAGTGAGCATGAGGAGTAGGTAATTGATAACACATCAAATAATTTAAGCTAGCAGGCGATATAGGTTGAATTAAAATTAAAGTCATTCGACAATAAAAATTGTATTGCACCATTTTAACAAGTGTGTTATTATATATTTATAATATTAACAATATTAATAATAATGGTCTTATTAATATTATAAATATATAATTTTGTACACCTCATATGAATGTATAGTTATACTAAATTTCAGCCTTATACAGTAACTACTTTACCTTAACAATGGAAAGCAAAAAGCATAAAAAGCAAATTTGAGCCCTGATAACTCATCAACTGTAATGATTTAAAATAAATAAATCACTATTTATAGCATACAGTAATACACTTGTTAAAATGCTGCAATAAAATTTTGATGGCCTAATGACTTTAAGAACTAAATGTCTTGTTTTATGAATGAATAACAAAAAACAAATTTTAAAAATATATATTTCTTTGGGGAAAACGTTAGTGTAGGCCTATAAAATGTTATTATAAATAATGTGACAGTTGTTGATTTGTTCCAGGGACCCAACATACAACGAGGACATCAACTGGACGCCAGCCACACTCACCAACAAGACTTATCTGCAGATAGACGAGGAATTGAGTCTGCACCAAGACCTGCTTGGAGACCGCATGGCCTTTTGGGATAGCATCTATCAAGACCTTCAGTGATTGATACCAAAAAATCTATAATATTCTTAATACAAATTATTCTCACCATTTTACAAACATAATAATAAAATATTATAACAATCTTGACAACTTCACAAAGCTAGACAGGTTATTTGTATCTACTCTTTTTAAGTTGCGTTTCCTAAGTTCACTAAAAATCAAGGTTAAATACCCTTTTACAAAAATATTACTTAAAATAATAATTTATTTAGCACCGAGTCTTACTACCTGTTCGGGTTATACGCTTTAAGTACTAATTGCTCTAATGTATTAGGAATTGGGAAGGTTGAATTAGAGGAAGTGAACCCGCATTTGCGTGGAGGGAGAGTGGAAAACCATTTAGGAAAAACCACCCCCAGTTCACCCGACCGAGATTCGAACCTCGATCTCCCCGTCCTCCGCAGTCGAGCTCAACACGACAAGCGCGTTAGCCAACTATGCCACTGAGGCGGGTAAATAATAATAATTATATTCTTAGTCATATATATAGAATATATTATATATAATTATATTAATCTTTTTTTAATCTCAAATAAACAATTTTACAATACAACATTTTGAAAACATAGCAACAAGGTATATAGTTTAAAGTCCACTAACAACATTTTGTAAAAAATATATATATTCCTATTATAAGACACATATATTCTCAAAACTAAAATGCTAGATGTAGCTCAATTACATAAATGTGTTTATATTTATACTCAAACTGAATAGGTGTGCTTATTTTAATGAACTTATAATATTTTAAAATATTATATAATGTACACTGGTTGTTTAAATAAATATGTATAAACAATACCAATACAATTTCCAGCCATACGCACTGCTCTTACTTTGATTTTCCACTTAAGAAGGGTTGATCTTGCCTATAAAATATTATTTATGTTAATCGCTTCTTTGACGGTCTTGAATTATATAAAATTGTACTCGTTCTCTATTTTTCCTGAGCAATTTGCTGCATGTCTGGCCTCTTTGATGCAGAGGCTGCCCAGTTAGGTTTGTGTCATGCCGTTCCTCACTTGTGTTGTCAAGGGCAGTTCGAACGCCATTTAAAATCAATGTTAACTTTATGACATATCTCAGAACCTAATAATGATATACTGTTTTTTGTTTTTAAAGTTCTTTATTTAGTTCCGCACACAGGCTTTTTTAAATCTGAATAAAATTAACAATGTTATGATTTTATTACCAAAGTATGATTATTTTACCAAAAAAATATACAAAATAATTTCCTATTTAGTCTAGTATATAAAAATCTCAAATCCCTGTATTTAATACCATAAAGTTGTCAAAAAAATGTTGTGAGTCTATCTTCAATGGTAAAGTAAATATTATGTGTCATTGAAACTCATAAAATGTAGTATACCTCAAAAGAGCATCAAAGATATTCATACATAGGGCATACTTGTGTTATTTTTTCACATTCTAATAAAGTCCAGCACTCTAAGAAGGGTTGTCTGGCTCTTCCTCTGGTTGATATAGGTCTTCCAGCTTCCTTTTCTCTAAGTCCCTCTCTGCCTGGTCTTTTTTGTCAAGGTCACAAACAGCTTTTTCAGCTTTATAAACTGAGCTATTGAGATTTACTCAGGCTGCTTTAGGCCTTCTTGACTGGCAGATGAAGTTGGGGTTTGCTCTTTAGGTTTTGATAGCTCAATATTTTTCATTTTCTTGTAACAAACATGACTTGTTTCAATTTTCTTCTTGTTACTATTTTCAAAATATATTATAAACACTAAATAAAACTATAATCTAAAGCACAAACTCTTACAACAATGTTTGCAGAATCACATAACCTGATAAACAACATAACCCTACAAACAATAACAGCTGCTGAGGTATAGCAGATGTAGACAGAAGATGAGTTTATAACCAGAATAATCAAAGTAGCCATTGATGGATCCTGATCAAGTTATCAGTGACCGACTCTGTGGGAGTTTGTTTTGAAATTCCAACTTCATTTACTAGGCTTTCAACATAATCGACACAAAATAAAGTTTTTAAACAATCTAAAAAGGTATTCCAGGCATTACAAAGATTAGAAATGTTTCTAATCCAGTGTCTTTTATTACCTTCAAAAAGTTCAGGGAGGGCTGTAATGATACTGATGTAAACCAGTGGTTCCCAAACTTTTTTGAGTCACTGCCCCCTCGGTTCCAAAAACTCATGCCCAGTGCCCCCTATCCTTTA